>VYXC01002875.1:1312007-1365130 GCA_013397175.1 Platysteira castanea
TTTTTGTGTGCTATCTGAGGGCTTGGAGAGTGTGCACCGGATGGCAATCTGCTCCTTGCATTTCCAGTCACATGGCATTGAGATCAGTGAGCTTAACTGCACGCAGCTCCAACTGGGAAATGGTGCTGCTGTTCCCAGAGGATATCCTGATCGGCAGTTCTCCAGGAGGGAGGGGAAGGGGCACAAATGTGAGTGCGCACAAGTATGAGACAGAAAGAGGACAGAAAGAGAACATGCTAGCAGTAACGCCCTTTTATGTGAACATGTAACAGCTGCATAGCCTTAAGTTGTTAACAGCATCAGAAAACAAACAAATTACCCATTACCAGTCTGCAGACTAAATCGTATACTAAGAATTTTCTTTTTCTCCCAAAGATTGCATGTGCACCCAGAGCCAGAAAATCCTTCCTTCTTTCTTTCTTGATGAAACAGGTATTAGGTTTTCCTTGGCTCTTGATTGTTACTAACAAAATAGCAACCAACTCAGAATATTGTGTGAAACTGCCTCTCTCTGCTACCCTACAAAACATCCACGGTCAGAGCAAGCCACCCAATGGACACTTCAGGTGCTCAGGAAAGCAGCATTTGCATTGTCGTAAATGAAATCCTTTCTGCTCATCAGGGAGGATGAGTACAACAGAACATTAGGATCAATCGTGTTTAATGAGCACACTTATTAAAACATGTGTTTTAATGAGCACATTATCTTAACTATCCCTATTCTAAAGACTTGTGCAAGGTCACCAAAAAAACCACAACTCCGCTATTACAGTCATCAACACGCTAGTGACCTTCAGTGAATGACATGCAGACAACTGCTCTTTTCTCACTTTCCAAGGAAAAGAATTTAAGGAAGCACTTTACAATTTACGTTACAGGAATTGAAGAGCAGTCATCTTCAGCAAGCAATATCCTTTCTGGATTTCCCTCTCTCCTCATTAGCTGTTCTAGGTAACTATTAAATAGGTTTTTAGGACCACATTAAACTAGCTTTAACTAACACGTATTTCTTTAACCAACATGTAAGCACCACACGGTGTGAGTGGACACGCAGTCACAAAATACAAAGCTAGTGAATCTTCAAAGTGTCACAGAAATCCAGCCATTCTTTAATTCTTTTTATTCCCATGAAAACAGCATGCAGTTTAGTAGTATCCAATGCGTAAGCATTCAGCAGAATGCAAAGGATTATGTGGAGTGATTATCCTTTAACGGCAGCTTTTCTGAATTATCAGACGCAAGACTTTTTTTACCTCCTCCTGTAAAATGTAACTGCAAAACTGACCTAGGAAAGCAGCGACCTGCTCCACTCCTGTGTGGTCAGAGCATAATGTAAAAGCTATTGAGCTGTGCACTGCCCAGCCTGGGAACAAACAGCACAGCCTGGCTTAGGTGCTGACCCTGAGAAATCCAATACTGAACCAGTTACAAACAACCACAAAAAAAGGGGCTTATATTTAAAATCACTTTAATCAAAATCAGTTTCCAATGCTGGGCTGAAGCACCAGCATTTTTCAAAAAATCTGAAGAGAAAATAAAAGATCATTTCTAAAAATCCCACAAAGAGATGCACTTCAAAGTTTAAATGCCAAAGACATGAAAATACACACCGGCAGAGAGCTATTTTAAACAGGTCACCTCATTAGAACTGGGATCGATTAATTTAGAGAGGTCATCTGCTGGGATACAAAACGGATGTTCTAGTCAGCAGTCTCCATCAGAAAACATGCTGATTCTTTTTTAACAGATGAAACCTGTAAGGGAAAGAAATTGTTTCTGAAGGAAACATTCTGCATTTTAAAAAAATGACTTTAGGAAAAAGACACTTTGATGAGCCTGGGACAGAATCACAGTTAAAAGCTACACTTCTGTGAAAGGGCACATGTGCCTCTGTCCTTCTAAAGCTTCTTCCACAAGTTAATTTTTCAAATTAACTGCTGTGCTGGAAATTAACTGTTAGGTAATTAATACAGATACACAGCTCAGAGCTTCATTTTCCAACATACTTCACAAACCATTTCATGCAACAATACTGTCAAGAATGACCTGGGTCTCATCTTGTTTATTTGTTGGAGGGGAAGAATGGAACAGAGAGAATCACAGTCTCATTTAGGCTGGAACAGACTTCTTGAGGTCTTCTTGTCCCACACCCTGCTCAAGCAGTCGCATGTAGAACCAGTTGCCTAGGACCGTGTCCAGCTAAGTTTTGATTATCTCCAAGGATGGAGATTCCACTTCTCTGGGCAACCCACACCAGTGTTCAACTCTCTGTCCCCACAGCAAAAGTGCATTTTCTGATGTTCAGACTGACTTTCATGTGCCCACTGCCTCTTGTTCTGTCACTGGGCACTACTGAGAAAAATCTGTCTCCCTGTTCTTCACTCCCATGAGGTATTTATATACATTGATAAAATCCCCTTGAGCCTTCTCTTCTCCAGGCTGGACAGTCCCAGCTCTCTCAGACCATCCTCATAGCAAGGATGCTCCAGAACCTTCATCACCTTTGTGGGCCTGTGCTGGCCTTACCCCAGGAAGTCCATGCCCTTCTTGCACTGAGGAGCCCAGAACTGCACACAACACTGCAGATGTGGCATCATCTCTACCAAGCAGAGGGGAAGGATCTCAACCTGCTGGCAACACCCTTTCTAAAGCAGCCCAGGAGGTAAATGTTGGCTCATGGTCAGCTTGTCGTCCCCCAAGATCTCTGCAGAACTGCTGTCCAACCAGATGGCCACCAGCCTGTACTGGTGCAGGAGCTTACCCTCAGATACCCCCAGATACTGGACTTTGCATTTCCCTGAGCTTATCTTTCTGAGACTCCTCTCTGTCCACACTGCCAAGGTCCCTCTCCATGGCAGCACAACCCTCTGGCTCATCAGCCACTCCTCACAGTTTTTTCATCACCTACAAACTTCCCAGGAGTGCCCTCTGCATCATCATCCAGGTCATTAATGAAGATGTGGAACAGTGCCAGCCCCACCTTGGCATTCACTTTCCTCATGAACCTCTCTCAAACTCTATAACCTTCTGGAGACCCTTAAGTGGCAGCTTAAGTGCTGCCTAACCTGTTCCCTCTCCATCATGGGTCAGTCTACCTCCAGACTTTCCCTCTGATCTCAGAAGTCTGCTACCAGTGAAGGCCAGGGTAAAGAAGGCATAGCATAACTCAGCCTTTCTCCACCATGGTAGTAAGCAGAGATCATGTATATCCTGACAGGGACACACTGAGGACCTCATATTCTTCATATAAAGACCTCATATTCTTCATATAATAACAAAAAAATACTCTTAAGAATCTTCATCTAGGCCTGAAAACGTTTTTATGTACTATAAAAAGGACTGTAGTCAGGAGCAAGAGGATGAATCTTAGGAACTTAAAACATCCAGATAAAAATATATCATTTTGTAATATTCCAAGGGAAGTATTCTTTAAGTCCTTCTACATTTAAAAAAATGCAAAAGATTGTAAAAAAAAACCCCACTGTACAAAACATGTCTGCATCAAGAGAAAGAATAAGTTAGAAGCAATATTAAACAGAATTAACATTTTCAGACTAGACAAAGATTGTCACATTTTCTTCAGTCCTCTAATTATCATTGGTTCTAGTACTGCACACAAAAGTCAAAGGCCTCATTCTGATTTTCAGATTCCCTTCAATAATGATATAGGTTTGCAAGCATCATTTACACTTGCATTTGTGTAACTCGAGAGCTGGCAAGCAGGTTTTCCGTGGGTGTAAGATTAAATATAACTCTGTAAGGTCAGGGAGCTTTAGCACATTTACACTAATTTGAGAAACTGGCCCCACAAGATTTTCACCAGTTTCAATACTAAAGTTAGAATTCTTTTTGTAAAGCACATACAGTAAGAACACCCCAAAGTAGTAACATATAATGAGCTGTTAGCTTCTTGCAGAGCTTATCACTGGATCAGAAATGACGAAACTGCACTAACTTGCACGCTCCACTTGTCTTTTCTTCTTCCATTGGGCACCACACACTTAACTGCACTTAGTACCAGCTGTAGCATGCACCTGACAGAAAAGCATACAAGCTCACTGCACCCATCCCTCATTAGCACTGATTTGAACCTCAAATGTAGCTTGTCCAGGAAGCTGTACTTATTATTTTATATACACACTAGCATATTGTCATGCTGTTTTGGTGGGTTGACCTTGGCTAGGAGCCTACCAAAACCACTTTTTCACTCCCCTTCTCAGCTGTACAAGAGAGAAAATAAAATGGAAGGCTCATGGGTTGAGTTAAGGACAGGGAGAAATCACTCCCCCATTACCTCATGGCTAACACAGACTTGACTTGGGGAAATTAGCTCAATTTATTACCAATCAAATAAAAGCAGGGTAATGAGTAAATAAAACCAAATCTTGAACACTATCCATCTACCACTTCTTCCTAGGCTTAACTTTACTGCCTCCTACTAGCTTCCCCACAGTGGTGCAGGGGAACAGGGAATTGGGAGTTGCAGTCAGTACTTCACACCTTTCCTCAGGGGAACTCCAATTCAGACTCTTCCCCTGCTCCAGCACAGACTCTCTCCTGTCAGGGACAGTCCTCCATAAACTCTGCCAACAGGAGTCCTTCCCATGGGCTGCAGTTCTTCACAAACTGCTCTTCCATGGGTCCTTTCCAGTGTACAGTCCTTCGGACACAGCCTGCTCCAGCATGGGTCCCCCACAGGGTCACAAGCCCTGCAAGGAAACCTGCTACAGCGTGGACTCCTCTGTCTATGGATCCATCGGTCCTACATGGAGCCTATTCCAGCATGAGCTTCCACAGGGTCACAGCCTTCTTCTCTGGCATGGAGTCCTCCGTGGGTTGCAGAGGGACAGCCTGACTCACCAGGGTCTGCACCACGGGCTGCAGGAGAATGTCTGCTCCAGCAGCTGGACCATCTCATATCCTTGCCCTCCTTCTTCACTTGACCTTGGTGTCTGCAGTTGCTTCNCTCTAACTGCCAAATGCATTGTCATTTACAGATTATCAAATCTAATCTTAACTACAGGCAGTAAAACTTTTTAGTATCCAACAAGCTCCCGTATCGCTTTATATAAGCTTTTCTACTCGTCAAGAACAGTTCAAATTAAAAAAAAATAGAAAATACTCCTCTCAACATTTACCACCACACAATGTAAGCAGAGGAAGATGAAAAACGAGGTTGCAAAAGTGGTGGTGAAGTCAGGTCATTGCTTGAGCCCTGGCCTCCATTTTATTGTGGTTTTATTTATGTTTTGCTTCTGGTGGCATCTGTGACTGATCACTGCAAAGAATGAGCAGAACAAAGATAAAACCCTGAACACACCGACATCCCATACGCCCACTGTAATGTTGGCACCTGGATACCAAAGTGACTTTCAAAGAGACTTAAGGCTGCCCATTGTTCAATGTCTGATGTTTTCAAAGCCACCTAACGAGCTCAGAAGCAAAGATCTTAAATGGATAATTCAGAGAGCAAAACTTACTACCTGTGTACACCTTCATTTCATCCTGAAAAAAGTTTCTTAAAGGTTGCAAAATAGGCAGGCTCAGGTCAGCTGAATTTTTTGAATTTACTCAGAGTACTTCACAGGAACTGTTTCCTCTAATGCAAAAAGTCTACCACCTCAAGGGGGAAGCCATCCCCCTCAAACCCCAAACACACACCCACAATCACACTTCTCCCAGTATTCTGTCATTAGAGCTTAGCTCTAACAATGATGAACCAAAATTAAAGTTAACTTTTAAAGTATCAAAGCAAGTAATAGAGGATGAGAACCAAATGAGGATTTTACAATGAAAAAGTGAGCACCCCATAACTTACACACCACCCTGGCAAGCCAGAATACCACTTTCTTTTTGTCGTCTACATACAGAACCAATCAGCAAGACAGTTACTTTCTCCTTCATATAACAAAGGAAGAATGGCATAAGAGGCAGATTTTCCACTTACCTTAAACTATGTATACCAAGAAAAATAATCCAGGCATATCTATCTGAATAGGTAAGTAACTGCTGTATCTGAGTTTGTGTTCTGACAGGGTGGGGTCAAAGCATTTATGTAACTGTGGATACATCATTCAGCACCAATAGGTCAAACCAGGTATTATTTGGTAGAAAAGCTTACATCAGGAAAGAATGCCTACAGAGTGCCCAGAAATTAATTTCTTGCCAAGTTTGTTACTTGTGTTTGGCAATTCAGGTCTCCAGAGAAAATCAAATTCTTCAAACTTGGACCATCGACGATTAAAGCATCTCTTTTTTGTGTGTATGGATAATTTTTATGTGTTTTGTGGTTTGTTGCTTGGGGTTGTTTTTCATTGAATATGCTAAACACACTTGATATTCAGAAAATCTCTCCAGCTAGGGACAAAGTGCAAGGATCAAAGTGTGGCAATGCAAGCAATCTGTCTATCACACAAGATTAATTGGATACAACATGTAATAGCAGACATCTACTGAACCAAGAAATACCTATCCTTCTTCAGGAGATATTCTGTCACTGCAAAGCAAGCAAGCAAAGCAGAAATGCATCTTGATACTAACACTGCATAGACAGGCTGACACACAGACAACACAAGCAACGAAAATTATCACAAAACCTCTACCTGAGGTGACAAATAGGTCTGCAATCTTTTTCCTTCTCAACAAAAACAATCTGCCAAGCATCTGGAGACAAGCACATTATCCAGATACTCACTATTCAGAGAGCTTTACTAATGCCTTTGTGTTAATGTTTTGCAGGAGTATCTCTGGGAACAGAAGTCTTTTCATCAATAAAGAACAAGCTCAGAAAGCTTCATTCTCCTACACTGCAGATGTGTTTTACTCTGACCTCTGACTATATTTAGGGCTGAACAGAACAACGCAGCAGTGATGAGGACCAGATAGTAAGAGATTTCAGAAGAAAAAGGACTGGTTTCTTGTTTAAAGAATAGGAACAAACGCATGTAACATGAAACAAAGAGCATCTATGTTTACATTGCAGTATAGCCTGTGCAAGCATTCAGAGAAAAATATTCAAAGCTAACTCTGAAAGTGATTATGTTTAAAAATAAAGAACCAATCAGTGACTAAACATCCTGTTAAACAGAGATCTTTTGGATTACCTACAGCATTGTAATCCTGTTATGTGCCAAATAATGTTTGTTGGACAACTTTTTCCCCCACATGTTCATGTTTTCTTCATAAGACAATTCCTCTTGCAAAAATAGATTTTCATAAACCTAAGGCAGTCAGTTCTGAAAACAGGCTGAAAGCAGCTAATTCCCAAACACAGACTCCACAGGGGAAGATTAAGTATCAGTACCAGTCCACACAAGCTTGTGAGCACCTTCCATGAAATGAGGGCTACTGAAGTACACGACTGTTTAATCTGAATCCGAAAATATAGGAGGACTTTGCAGTATTGCATAAATTCAGTAAGAACTGGGAATAAATATGTTTCATCACTGGTATAATCAGAAAGAAATCGTTACATGAGACTATAAAACAAAATGCGCAAGGAAAAAAGCCCCATGGACTTGTCCTAAATTAAAGCAAAAAAACCTTGAAGGTTAGCATAAATCACAACCGTAAGATAGAGAGTATCACATCATAAACAATTTTAACAAAACCTATTCCTAATGCAATACAGATACTAGTGAAGAACAATTTCCTGAAACATATTCAGTTTTCTTTTGTGCATTAAATTTTTTGGAAGCAAGATGGCTTCAAATAACAGTATCTGACACTATTCAAAATAAGTGAACAAGCTTACAAACCACAGAGTGCAGCCGGACAGATTCCAGTCACTGGCCAGGCAGCACTTCAGACACTACAAGGGGTCTGAAAGCTGCATGTTTATATCTTTTGGGGAGCTAAAGACAAAAGACTGCACTGAGCTGCAGGTCAGTGCAGGAAAGTAGCAGGGAGGGAAAGGCTGGCAGAAAGCTACACTTTAGACATCCCCCTATATTAGAAGGCATCCTCTCTAGAATGAGATCCTTGGGGAGAAACCTGAAGAAGTAGGTTCTTCAGGCCTCATATTCCCATGAAGAGGGGGAGGACAAACACCTTCTGGTTAGGGTTCCAGAAGGCAGGTCTCTTTTAGCTGCTCACCAGACAGAACAGCACATTGAGTATGATGCCTTTCCTTATCAAACAACCCTTTGCTCCCATTGACAAAATCCCTAGAGAAATTGCAAGATTTTGTGCAGAGAGGCTGTGGGACCTCCACTATGGGAGGTGTCCAGGATTAGACTGGACAAGCTGACCTGATAAGCGCTGCTGTCGCAGTGTTGAGCTGCAGGACCTCCAGAGGTCCCTTTCAAGCCAGAGCACTCAGTGATTCCATTATGATTCTGCCTGCAATGCCCAGTAACTGAAAAGTTAGGAAGTAACAGAGCTGAAGTCATTTAGCCAGCTGTAATTCTCTTTTATGTCGCTTTGTATGCTAGCTAAGCAAATTTATGGCAGATAAATACTGTCACATTAGTCAATAATACACCACTCATATGCAAAGAGGGCACAAAGAGATGGACAACTACAAATTTAACCTTTACAATCATCTGGTCTTATAATATCAATCTATATGTAAATCCAGTTCTCACAGTGCTATTTCTTGTATGCAGTATCACATGTCAGCATATTTGTAAGAGGACAGAAATGGTAAAGACATGTTAATACAAGCAGTATTAACAGTCTTGCCCCAAGACAACACATTTATTAAACCACCCCGACTCTTCCTGGAATTTCTTTGCTCATCCACTACACACATTCACATTGTTGATACACACAAAACTCAAAAAAACCCAAACAAAAACCCCTAAGTCTTTCAAAAGAAAACCGAATCCTTATAAATCATACCAGGAGAACATTCAGTATTGTGAAACAATTTAGGCCTAGAAGATTGTCTTCTTTAATATCTCTAACTTCTTGAGGCTAGTGGAACTCTCGGCTTGAAAAGCTTCTAAGAATTGTTCAGTCTGATGAATCAATCGCTTTTTCCACCTCAGACTGAA
Organism: Platysteira castanea; assembly: GCA_013397175.1. Lineage (NCBI taxonomy): Eukaryota > Metazoa > Chordata > Aves > Passeriformes > Platysteira > Platysteira castanea. The sequence continues at coordinate 1,321,004 of VYXC01002875.1, forward strand.
GACTCTCTGTAATGTAGAAGAATTTTGCCTTTTTCACCTGCTCCTTCCAACTCCTCCGAGACAAATTTTAGAATTGAATTCTGTTATCACAGCTGGGACTTATTTCCACATTCCAGGCTTTTCAAATAAAGAACAACTACAATTCATCATCACAAGCTGAAAAATGGGGTTTTTTTTCTAGCAAGACCAGACAGAACAGCTGAAGCCAGTTTGGACGATTGGACTAAGCAAGATAAAGCAATGCCAACCTGAGACAAACTCCCTGTAGGAGAGTTGAGCTCAACTTAGTAAGGTCTAGTTAAGTAATTGACAGTCTTAATGAGATGGGTAAGATTTCCAATGGGCAGTATCACCAAACCCACATATATACACATACTAAGAAATAAAACTGACAGCACAAAGCCAATTAACTAGCACATAAGAAATCAGCACAGAATCCTGAAATAAAATTAACATTGACTTCACAGTTCCTTTTGCAAGGGGCACAAGTTTTATACTGACTAGAGTATGCAATTGATCCTCTTAGAGTTAATTTTTAAGCCTTACAGCAAGGGAACCCAAGTTCCTTATATTCCAATGATTAGTTTTCACTGACTTAAACTAGTAATTATGGAATGCCACATAAATCAGAACCTCATGTTTATTCAAATTAGAAGCAGATTTGGTATTAAAGCTTTTTTTTTTTTTTACATGGCATATTAGTCTCAATTATATAGATAGCAGCTGGAACACATGCATTTTGGAGGTGGAAGTGATTCAATAATATGCAGTGGGTTTGGCCGGTGATAAAATTTTTATCAATTATTTGCATAAACAGTTTTACTAGAGGACTGTTCACTGACACAGTAGCTATCCCAGAAAGCTAGCAAAAAAATCAAATCAAAATTAGCTAGATTATCTTAGTCATTGTCAGTGCTGCTGTAGCAGGCTTAGGGTCATTTAATTCTACTTTTAGTCTAATTGTACATTTAATCCTTAAATATACATTCCCTTGATTATCCTTCAATATACCTTCAATTGATTACCTCAGATTTCATTTTTTAGATGGTCTGCATAGTGAATGGATTAACTGGTACCATCTTTACCTAGAGATTAATTTAGCTAAATCCGTTACAGGCCATTCACTGTGCTCTTCAGCCTGAAAAGTACTTAATCACGCAGAGGACAAAAAGCAGAGCACATTCAGAAATCCTGTAATGTCTGTACTAAACAGTGAAAAGGGACTCTCTGTAATACTGCAAACATTACTTTCCCATCCTGAGCTGTTTTTCTTCCATTACTGCACTTGTGGCTAGCACTGTATGTTCATGGCTAAGCTCATCTCCCAACATCAATTATACACATTTCTGTCAAGTACAAAAAGGAATTAAGAAACACTAGAAACTAATTATACCAGGAAACAATCCACAGACCTGGGCACGTCTGCTGAGACACAGATAAATAAAGGTAATATTGAATTAGGAATCACTTCTTTTATCCAGCTTTATTTCTAAAATTGCATGAGCATTTTTAAAATTATTTCTTAGCATCGCTAATACATTCTGTAATAGCTCTGAAGTCTAAAAGTCTGAAGTCATATTAGGATACATACTTACATACAGATAAAAAACAAATTACAGCTTGAAAGAAACCATCACCTGAAGAAATGGGAAAAAATACATAAACTTATAAAATTAAACAATTCAGTACCTCCTCTAAATAGAACAGTTCCCTCTTACAGTTGAAAACATCAAGGTTCAGATCATGCAGGGGACGAAAATATCTTTAATAACCTGGACTGGACTGCCCTTGCAATCACTATCACAATTAAAACCTGGTTTAATCAGAGCTAAAGGCTCAATCCTACAGAGCTCAAACTTCAATCCTATTAAAAAGACACTTCAATTTGGAGCATGCGTACAGCTGCTCATGGGCACAGGCAAGGGAAAGTTAGGGACAGGAAAGGAGAGAGACTGCACAGATACCAGATCCACAGGATGGGAAGAATCACCTGGCATGGCATTTTAAGGCATAAAAATCACACGAAGAGGGCTACATTGCAGATACAGCTACAGAACAATTTTTTTTAATGATTCTTAACTAAACTGTTAGATCCAAAGAAAATTATTCCTTCCCTTTCACACCCTACATAAGAACAGCCTGTTACCTATTTGTATTTGGCTGTCAGGGGAAGAATTTGGCTTAAAGTCACACTTTGTCAGCTCAGAGGGGGAATTCTGACACTCAAAATGACAACTAGTTGAACTGGAATGGTAGCTCACCCATGAAAGTGATTCACGCCTTTATTCTACCTTGGCACTGACTTTATTACAATTGAATTTACTGTGAGATTCAAACTAATTAATTTTAGTATTTCTTGAAAGGAATTTCAAAATTACTAACCCTTAAATGAAGAAAGCAGGATCCTGTTTATGGCAGACTGGACAGAGACCAAGTTCACATCACAGGTCTGGAAAGTGTACTTCTGGCGTATTCCACACCAGATTTGTTCTGTTCTGCTTTAAGGAAAAACCCTAAAAATTACCTTGAAATTATAACACAACTTATGGCAAAAAGTCCAAAATAGTTCACTAGGGGATGGACAGGAGTATTTTACATCAACTATCATTAGACTGAGAATAGTTCTGTGCAGCTCAGCCCTTATCCCTTCCATCTGATATTTCAGGTGGACAGATCCAAAAAACAAAAACAAACAAACAAAACTAAGTGGGTAACAAAATAAAACAAACAAAACAAACAAACAAACAAAACCTAACTAAAATTTGGAGACTTACAAAACATTAAAAAAAATCTATGGAAAATAAATTGCTTGATCCAGCAATTCACTGTCAGGGGCCATTTCTTTTAGCAAAGATAATAGGCTTTAACATCATACTGTCCTATATCACAACTCTAAAAGAATAGTAGGCAAGGAACACACACAAAAATAACCTCTGTCACAAAATCTTTTATTGTCTGAACTAGTTTAAGCAGTATCTCAAATGATACCCCTACATTTGGAACCAAGAAACACCCTAAATAAACCAAAGCAAGTAAACACCAACATATTATCTAAAGATGATAATCTTTAGCTTCTGCCTTATTTCACCAGGAAAGAAACTCTGCATTCCTGAAACCCTGACAGCGCAACAGACCAAAAAAGGAAAGTTTTAGTTACCTATGGCATCAAAACTCAGCTCCAGAACTTTCTACATCCCTCAAGAATGCTTAAGTATCCAAAGAAAATTGCATTAGATGAACCTTTTTCTGCCAGAGAATTGTAAAGATCCACACTTCCTCATAAATATATAAAAACCAGTCACTGGTTTGTTAATGATGCCACTTAATGCACAGCTGCAAAATGTCTGAATGTTGTGCTGAGAATTAGCACAGTTATCACTAAACACACTCAGCCACTCAGTCATGTTGCCAGGAAACTGCTGCCACTGGCAGGCAGCTGTATGGGAAAGATTCCTCAGCAGTCACCCACAAGCCCCTCTGCCCCAACATAACACCTCTGTTTTCTTCTTAAACTCACTGCCGATCCACATACCTAAAATTATCTTTTCCTTATAAATAACACTCTATAATATAAGCAGCTGAGTCTGCTGCTCCTCAAGGTTAGCCATTTAATGGCATTTTCTATTTCAGACCAGAGGTCAATTCACAATTTGTTTGGTTGGTACATCTACTGTATTACACTGAGAGTTAGCAAAAAAGCTCCCTCCCACTCCTTTGGGGTATAGCTTCTGACTAAGAGATAGAGGTTATACCATAAAATTACAGATTTTTTTAAAATAAAAATCTAGACCCAGTCAAAGAAGAGACTGGAATTAATTTTGATAGTACTGATACAGGAACTAGCAATCTCATCTCATAACTTCTGTAAAAGCAAGGCTTATTTCTTCCAGCAGGTATATTTGGAAAGTTGAGCCCCATTAATACCCCAGCAGCTTCTTCAAGAAACAGAGATTATCTAGTGCCTAGTTGGGTTTTCTTAAAAAGAAAATCATTGAGAGAAATGAGCTTCATTTGAATGACACTTGTGGATTCCTCTTTTCTTCTAAAAGAAGCTGTAAGATAAATAAAAAAAAGAAATCAGGGCATTCAGTGTCAACAAAATGTCAACTAATGACATCTAGAAGTATTTTCTCATTCTCTGCTGATGGCACCACTGTTGCTAACAACAAACTATCTGGACTACAAAGAGGTAATGACTTGCATTTGCTTTTATATATTATTATACATACTAAGTAATTAGCACAGTCAGTGCTTTTACACCTTTGAAAATAAAGTGCCTACTCAGTGCCAGATCTAGGCTCCCATCTTGGACACACAAGGCCACAATATATTTAAAAATATGATTACATCCTGCACAGAGAACTGCTAAATTGTGTCAAATCAAACATCTTTGGTAACTTTGGGTGTGTCAGACATCTCCTGGGTGACTACCTGGCTCAGATAGCATTCTTACCAGGGTAACTTAAGCTTCTCGGAAAAAAACTTCATCAAAATGATGAAAACTGGAAAGTGTACCAGCTACATTTAAAGACACACTTCAAATTCAGAGCCGGCGGTATCAATCTCAGACAGCATCACACACACAGACTCAGTGTAAGGGAAGATGCAGGTTTGTAAAGAGCTTCCAGGAACGAATCCTGGTTCAGGCCACTTCCTCGGGGCATAACCAAATTTCTGCTCATTAAACTGTACTACTGCATAACAAAAATTACCCGCCTGATTCCAGCTGCTTCTTGTTGCTCCACCAATCCACAAACTTCCATTTAATGTTTCTACCAAAAACACCATCTTGAGCTGACCTTTTTGTAACTTAAAAGCCTTAATCCCTTTTCTCCCCTGAACTCTTTTTTTTTCCTTCTTTAGTGGTTAATGCCCCAGGGCCTCCAAACACAGGCTGCTGATTTCAGGAAGACTGCCCACAAAGCACTGAGGATTCTGTACTATCAACAGTGCTACATTCCCTTGCTTATATCCATCTCTTCTAGGGTACTCCCTTCTCAATAAATCACGAGTTCCACAAGCAAAGCAGTACCTCAAGCCACACACACAACTCAGTGTCTCTCATCAGCAAATGAATGGGAGGGGACTGGACTTATTAAAAAAAATGGCATTTAAAACATGTCATAAATGGCTCAACTCAACTGCAAAATGATACCTTAATGTGAGTAAAATCAGCTGCTGCTCTTTATGTTCTTGCTGCAAAGTTCGTGCTTCCACATTCCATTTGGCTTTAGTGGATGATCAAGAATAAAAAAAAAAAAAAAAAAGCCCAACAAAAACTAAAAAAATCCTAATGAAACAGATTTCAGTGGTTCAGTAAATAGTAACTCCCAAAATACTCTTAAATAGCCTCTTGTCTTAAAAACACACTGTAAGAAGTACACTTGGCTTATCCAAAGAAAGAAATTACACAACTTCCTAATAAAAAGTTATTACAGATAATTAAAACATTTTGGTAAACGGACACTAGGAGTAACAGAATTCAAAATTCCTTTCTAAGGACAGAAGACCAAAGGAACATGTCAAAAAAAAAAATTCTGGTTTATCTGTGATTTTTCTTGAACTATATGCAATTCAACATACTACAAAAGAACTGGAAAAAACAGCTTTATTGATGTCTCCAGTCATTACATATTTTGTTAAAGGCGATGTAATTTAATTTAAGCTATTCCAATTGCCCAGAGCATTCACTCGTTTCTTCAGCTCTTTCAAAAACTTCTTCCCAGTTCTCCAGGTCTCACGTGCTCCAGGTGCCCTATAATCTCTAGGGTCTCAAAGTGAAGTGTTTTCCTGGTGGGCAGCACTGGTTACTGAAGCAGGCAGTAGAAGCTGGAGAAGTTTGTCATGATGAGACATTTTCAGTGCGTGAGATGTCTGATACGCAGCTGTGAGTCTCCTCAAAGAGTGGATGCTTCAGAACTGCCCTTTACCAAGTAAATGCCACAAAAGCACAAATCAGCTGGTTGATGCAGGATGATGTGGGCAAGTTCTGCCCATAATCACTTAACAGGAAAAGGGAACAGGAAAGAACTTAGTTTTTCAACTCAAAGAATAGTCAGCTATACTCAGGAGATGCCCAAGAGCAAACAGCAACATGGAAGAACAAGTAGCAAGCAAGTAGTGTCTCCTGTCTATCTCAAATCAGAATGAAAAATAAATAGGGGGTTTTTTGCACCAAAACATAGAAATTTGTACTGACAGTCTGTTGATTGCTCTTAAGATTAGAAAGGAATTGTACACTTGCCAAAGTTTGCTAATACAAGTACATCAGAGAAGCAAAAGCACAGAACAATATCATCAACATATTTTTCAAGGTTTTGGAGTGCACTTTTGCATTAAACTTATCATTATCACAAGTAACTTCAAACAAAGAGTATACTATAAAGACAAAATACAATAATTAATCAACGAAAGTATCCACCATCACACATGGTTTGCATCATGTTTGGTTTAGAGAGACCAAGCAGGCTTACCTCAGTGTTTGGCTGCAGTGCCTGCGCATCCTGGGCTGCAGATGGAACTATTGCCCATGTAATGTTGGCACTAGCAGATGATAAGGAGCTGAGGGCACTGTTCTTCAGTTGCTCTGTGGACTGTGACTTGGGCCCAGGCCATCCCAGGATACCTTCTGAAGCAGAAAATAGGTATCAGCTTACAAGAGAAAGATTACAGATTTCTTCCATTCACCTCATCATTCTACTGATCTGTATTAATTGTATCTCTTCTCTGCTTCCATGCACAGCTTTACTTCAGTAACAAATGATCTTGTACTTTCTGAACTAGCTTATGCAGTATCCCAAATTATATCCCTGCCTTTGGAAGCAAGAAACACCCTAAATAACCAAAGTAAGCATCTTATAGATCAACTTCTCAGTGATTTTTTTTTTTTTTAAGTCAATGAATGTTAGTTCTACCACCAGACTGTATAATCCTTATGTATAATTCTATCTGGCATACCTTGGAAATGACACAAGTATTCTCTACCCAATATTTTCATAGTCACTAAGTTATCCAAGTAAATCCTCCATTTCTTCTGCCTGAAATCAAAGTTTTAAGCCTAGCAGCTGTATTTTATTTCTGTCTGTACTACAAAAAGTTTTTTCTAGATTAAGTACTAAAATGCTTTACTGGTCCCAAGACCACTGTTTAAAAGAGGTCTCATTAGAAAGATACACATTAAATATGAATCAAACAGAACTCAGCATCAGAACAACCCTTATTTCTGGGGGCACTTGATTTCCTGGGTGAGTCTGTATTGAAGGATGCCATGTCAGAAAGAATGATCAGCTAAGGCAAGTGCACATTTGTCCCTCCCTAACTGCTCTAAAACATAGTCTCAACAGTCAAATCAGTAGCCCTCAGCACAGGACTTAAAACTTCAGCTATCAATTACATGCTGCTATAAAATGCAGAGATATGGATAAGAAAATCACAGTACTTCAGTCATTACCACGATTTGTGTATGAATATACAATTAGTGCCACAGGGAGGATCTCCTCCCATCACTGACAAGTTTTCAGGATGACGCAGAGCAACACAAAGTACATTAAAGAACATGCAATTTCTCCTCTCTGTATCACCAGGGTTACCAGAGATTGCCTCCTAAGTGAAGTAGACGGTTTGATCTGGAGAGGCTGTGCTGTGTAGTGTTACATTAACACTTCCATTATTAAAAAATGGGTCACAAATCCCATAGCTGAACCCCTACCAAATTCGAGAGACAAAACAGTTACAGAACATTCCTCTCATCTAAAATGGCACGAAGTTATGAAGACATGGCAGAAGTTCAGATCTACTTTGCTTAGGGTGCTTTTGTGGCGCCATCTTTTGCTGAAGAAAGCATGAAAAAAGCATAAGAAAATAGTTAAGTATAGAATGATTTTCAAAGATCTGAGTAACCAACAGGGGGGAAAATCCAGCTTTTTTTCTTGTTTCAAATGTGTATTTCGTACAATTACACAAAATTCCCCTTGCCAAAGGAAGAATATTCCTGTGGCTCTGCTGTCAAATTATGCTTCTTACTCTTCATTATTTTGCCATAACAGATCCCGATCTGTTTTTCTGTTTCTCCCTGTCAAAAAAGCTGAATAATGGATTACTGCTGCTATTTTCCTATTACAGAGATACTAAAAAAAAAATTGAACTGACTTCTCTTTATGCCAATCTTTAAAAATATGTCATCCGATCATTTCCTTGGGCTATCCATTTTCTCTCTGCACAAACAATCTATTTGGCCTTCACTGCAAACAGGGTTTTTTTTTTTAATCTAGTTTATGTAAATAAGCACAATAAAAAGCTCCCACATGAAGAAATACCTCACTCCGGCGGAAATTTTTAAGTGTGAACATTTACTTCACCATCACAAACATATTTTTAAAAGCACTATATTAGTTTTCTTCTTCAGTGTAAACACATTGTAAAAAGACCTTTTCCTTTGTCAATCTCTGCACATTTTAGAGTCTCTTAGAGAAATAGAAACTGTTAGAACTAGGCAAGCATGTTTTCTGTCCTGCACCAAGGGCAATGCTACCCTCACAAAACAACAAATTTTGTCAGCCTAATCAAATTTTAAATAGATCTTAAAAACACATTATGACCTTGCCAACACCAATCGGATGCCAAGAATTAAGGTCCAAATGATAATAAAGCACATGCATTTCCTCAACACTTCTGCATATGAGAAAAACTGTTTTGTTACACTGTGCATCTGGAATTTGACTACTTTGCAGACAAGAAACATGCACGGAAAGATATTAAGTCATACAGCACAGAAATCTAAACAAATAAAAAGTCACCTCTCAGAACAAGTTGAGAAAATGTCAAGCCTACTTTCAAAGTGCCATCAGGGAACCTGTGATGATCTTTAATTTACAAATCTTACTCTGTGATGTCAGCATTCTCATGTCATCCCAAGAGATTCGCCACATATCTAATACAGCAGCTCACTTTTCAGGCAAAAGCAATATCTGATGAGAGAACTCATCAGGAACTGTCTTAAAACCAACTAAGACTAGAATACAATCTCTGTGTAGAAAGTGAAAGGCCACCATAATATGGCTCCTACTTCACTGACACTATTAGTTTTCCAAAATTTTTCAGTACAGTTTTTCAGGGTTTTTTTTCAGTTTTTCAGTACATCCAAAATGTTCTCACCTGCACTAGTACAAATTACTCTTATCACAAAACAGTACAGGTATAGCTGTTGTCTGTGCCATATCTAATCCAGTTGTTTTACTGGAATTTACCCTCCACAGACTGAGCTGTTATCTGTAAATCATGTGATCCACTCTAATGGAGTTGCCATCTTTGCCACTTTATGGGACTTGAGAATTTCTATCACTAGTTCAATCCCTGTTCTCATAAAGACTTAGGAAAAAAATACATAAACTAAACGTAATACGAGAAAGTTTATCTTCAGAGTTGGATGAGAATAGGAAGAAACTGCTGTCACTGGTCTGGGGTATTTTAAGCCAGATTTTTTTTCTCTGTTCTCAGTCACAACCAAAGACAGCTGACAGAAAGGTAAACTCTAATCTATTTTGATACATTTCAAAGCTCTAAAGGAATTTTCCAGAAAGGCAGTCACAAATTATATAAAAGTATTCACAGCTACATAGGTGCTTTACTACTTGCTTTATGACTATGCAAAGCACTACACTAACTAACAGAAAACATCTGTTTGTGCAGCACATTATGCAAAAATTAGAAAGGACGTACCAAATACACAACAAGTAAAATCAGCCAGATCTCTTCTACCTGCACAGTGTTGGTTCTGTAGTTCCAGGAGTGAAAACCCAAGTCTGATTCCTCTGAAAGTTCAGAGCACATGTATATACAAACCAAGAGTTCTTACAGAAAACACTCAAAAATTAGCTTCTTTCCCTCTTCCCCTCAACACCAGTTTCCACTGTGATGAACGCGCAGCCAGCAAGTACACCAAGGCACGTGAGAACACTTGTACCCAAGCAAAGTACAGCATCCAAGCACAACCTACTTATCCTCTCCCTACAGCAATGCTACAGTTCACAAACATCTATTTCAGAGGGCACAACAGGCTGTATCCCACACAGATGCCCTCAGGAGAAACGTCCTTCCCTTCTACAGGTGCACACAGTGGTGAGGTGGGCAGTTCTCTCCAAAGAGAAGGTTTACCAGGAGATTTTTCAGTTCAGCAATGTTGATAATTTTCTTTTGCTGGTTTTGATCTTCTGGGTAACCTGATGTACCTTCAAACTCACTTTTGTGTGATAATTGATGCATGAAATATGCTTAACACCTATCTCAGTTCTCTAAGAAAAGCCTCTCTATTTTTAAGTCCCCTGGTCTTGGCTAGGAGACTACAAAAAAATAAACCCCACACGTTTTTTCCCTGGCACAATCGTAAACTAACATCTATTCATAACACTATTATGACATATTTTAAACATACTCTAACAAATATCCCCTTAACAATACAATGGTAGGCCTTGAGGAGAAACCAATATTAGATCTGGATCCCTTCCCCTGCCAGGGATGGATGCGACAGTTTTGTCTCTCTGCTGAATCCTTGCAGCACGCTGAAACAAACAGCAAATGGCAGCTGCATAGCTGCTTTTCACATGAGATTGTCTTTGCTAATGTTGTGTGGGGACTAGAAAATAATGTTATCTTCCAATGAAAGAAGAACATGTAAGGAATAACATATTAGCCTTTAGATAGAATAGCAAATTGTTCTGGTTATTCAAGACAGAAGTGAGACTGGTGATGGTGCAATTAAGGGAGAACTGACCGACCAAGCCAAATTTAGTAAAGTACACCAGTAACAAAATACGTACTCCCCTGTCTTCTTCCTTCACTCTTCCCTGCCCACATGCATTTAAGCACAAACAAGGACTTACTTATCTGCTCATTTTTCTCCTTTGTCATCTCAGCTCCAAGAGAATTCCTAGCTGTCATTTGTCAACAAATTGAAAATATCTAGATTTTGCCTTTTCTGTCCATTTATTTTATCCAAAAAGAAGGCAATAGAGAATAAAAAGCTTAACTATATCCCTTCCACAACTCCAGAATCATCTCCGATTCATTTACTTCCATGGGAGCCAAAATCAGCAGCAATTGCACATCAAAGTGAACTTGAGAAAATCCATAGTACGGATGAGTTTGGCTTTTGTCTTTAAAAATTCTTAAGAAAAACAAAACGTTTCACAGTTTGGAAAAGTGGGCAAGGGAGAGACAGAAAAATATAGGAGGGAATTCCTATCAGGAAGATGCTTCATTCAGAAAATGAATGGCTAATGTGAAACGCAGATTAAAAGAACGGATTGATCTGTGCAGGCTGCTACTACAAGAGAGGATTGTGTCTGCCAAAACACTGAAATTAAAAAAAAGCAGACCTAAAACACAACATACGCTGGTAGAGCTACAGTAAAACAAACATTCAAGCTTGCTCCGTTCGCAGTCTGGGAGGGAAGAATGTTAACAATTGCAGTCAACAGGCTCTGGAGATACTCTTCTGCCAAAGGCTTCAGAGTTGGAAAAAAATAACACTAGAACTTCTGAAGTTAGAAATGAAGACAGAATTTTCTTCTCCACATTTTTATTTTCAAAGGCACCTGCTCCTTGTCTGCATGCCAAATGAACTCAAGCTTGTCAGAAGGCATTCACTGCTGATCAGCAAATACTTCAGATCTACCTAAGTGGTGACATTCCTGGCCAAAAAGAAAGGCCTTGACATTCTCCCCCATCCTACAGAACAAATATAATTCCCAAACTTAAAGAAGCTTTTAGAGATGGAATCCCTCATCCTCAACTTCCACTATATGTAACCAACACTTTCAGCTAACAATACCCTTCTCTGGCATATTTTTCAGTGAAAGAAAAAAATTACAAGTAAGTTAGCCAATGATCAATGCACATACCTTTAATAATGACAGCTAGAAATTATTTTTGACATTATTTGACATTATTTTGACTCAAAAGTAGAAACACAGACAGGATTTTGCTTCCCTGACTGTTCTTATAGATGTACTTCCAAAAAAGACAATCAGAAAAACCCTTCCATGAGGCTTCAGAGTGGATATAAAAAATTTATTGCCTAGCCTTGAAGACAAGATTGAAGATTTCAGTTTAATCTTCATGTCTGCTTGTAGGCTTGAGGTCTAAGACTGACAATTCGTGAGAAACATGAAACGGAAAAATCATGTAATCCTTAAACTATTCTATTAGAAAGGATGCCATAAAAATATTTTAAGTCATGACCTACATAATTGTAGATTCTGGACAAGATTCCACTAGAGTGAATGCCAAGCTGCTTTCTCTCTACTCTAATTACTGGAAAACAAAGCAACAGAAATATTTACATCAAAAAAAAGAAGACACTTTTTTTTCCTGTTTAAAGACAATAAATGTCAGTAAATCAGTTTAAAATAGCTACTATTTAATTACAATCTTCATGAGAGCATTCCAAAGTACTAGGTCAGAAACTCTCAGCTACTTTGAAGTCCTTGCTTTAGAGGCAGTAAGACTGCAAGGCCTCCAGTGCACAGGGAAGTCAGCAAAACTTGCTCAATTGGGTATAAAGACCCCAAGGACACACGGAAAGGTACAGCAAAAGCAGATTAAGTAGATACCTATCTACTTTTAAAGCAGTCCTCTCTCTTTACCCATAACAGTGAGTGCTTTGGATGCTGAAGGAAAGCAAACTCAAGGGCAAGTTCAAGTCACCCAAGGTAAGCAACTGAGTATTTCTCACACTCCACACAAGGAAGACTATGTTGCCTGGCTGGACTGAATTGCTTTCATGAACTGCAGGCTAGAAGCAAGAAAACAAATTATCAAATTACTATCTTGCCTCTCTCTATGCATTCTGCCCCACACTGCCCACTAGCACCTTTACACCACACAGCAGGTAAGGAGACAGCACTGGGATGGAAGCATCTGGCAAGAAATTGCACAGGGCCATGACATCTCACAAGAAAGGTGTTTGAGAATTCCTATCACAGGAGCACATGGCTTCTAAACTAAGAAGAGGCATTTTCACCTGACAGTGACAGTAAAGGTCATCTTCTGTTGTACCTGCTGAGTATAAAATTAAAAGAATTCACCTGGAGGACACAAACAAAATGAAATAGATCATCTCTCAGAATTAGAGTTTGCTAGGGGATTACTTAAAGGCTTTAGTCTGAATAGGTATGAGCTTATGCAGCTTTGATGACTCTGAAACTCTACCGACTCAGCAGAAATGTTAAGTCTATCACAGTATGCCTGGAAAAGATTAAGTGTGTAGGAAAATCAGTAATCAAGACTTGTAGGCCAGGTTCTTTCAGGCAACTGTGTTGCATAATAAGGCCTAGGGAAAAAAAAAATCATTTCACAGACTTTCAGTCAGGGAGAAGAGACTAAATATTTCAGCAGCTTTTAGTTCCCTTCTTAGTTCTTTTTTTTTTTTTACTTCCATAGCAAAGAATAAGCCCATGCACACACTGAAGAATTAACTGCTTGCATTCAAGTTCTCACAATTACACCAAAGATGTTGGTGTGAACCAGTGCTACAGAATTTTGATTCCTGAAAGGATTCTCCTGCAAGTTTACAGTCTTAGGAAGAACAAACAAAAACACTTATTAGATTTTATTATTCGGTATTTCATAGTCATGACTTTCCTTTTTTAAAAAAAAAAACTGGCGATTCTCTTTAAGCAGTTACTAATGTTTTGCTTGCTTTTCTCTCTTCTTGTCCACAGATCATCAAAAACCATTATCAAGTCAAAACAAAGACACTGATTTAGCAGAAGATTATGTGGACAGAGATTCAAGGACATGTACAACTCAAGTCATCTATCTCCTGACAGTTCACTTAGATCACATTGAGAAGAAAAACAACCTTCAGGGATTTTCAGACTAGAAAGTAACTTTTCTTTGAAGGATGCTTTTCATCTCTGTTTCAAACCATTCTTTTCTGAAATAAAGTTATATCAAATGATTTCATTCAATGAACTTTACTACTTAGGTAAGTGCAAGGGGGTTTTGCATCTGCTACAAGAAAACAAGAATTTTTTTTAAATCGTGTTCCTTCATGAAACATCAGAATCTGGATATGGGAAAGTCACCATAGTAGCACAGCATAGGCGTCAAAAGGTTTAATACTGTTTTTTCCAAGAACCACTTTCACATCATTTTTCTACTTCTCAGGTAACTCTCTCATAATTTCTATTTTCCTCACAGTGGGAATGCTTCAGAGGCTGTCCCACTGTGCCATCTCAGCAGCCTTGAGTGCATATCCTGCCCCGTAGTGAACCTACTGCAAGTAAGGGCAGGCTGGGGGGCATTGTTGTGGAAGCACCTGAAGAAAACTCAAGAAGCCACCCCATATCCAGAGTTCTGCTGCTGGTGCTTCTCTTACATCAACTCTTGCTCCTGTTCTTAAGACTTGGCAGTGCAGTTTATGCATGGGAAAACACTAACCATCCTTCCAGAAAGCTAAAGGTCCAACTTCCAATATTATGGACACATCAAGAACTGGGTGAACTGGAAAAACTGAGGTATGTGGGGACTGAGAGGCTCATGCCTGCAGAGCTCAGTGGATTATCACACTGACATTTTAGGCTCATAAAAACTTGCCACAGATTTTTGGGTTTTTTTAAAGCATGGAGAACTCTTTCCATACTCGAAGAAAACCACAGACTGAAATAAATCCACCTCAGCAGTATCCTTCCATGCAGAAAACTAGAAAAATTATTTTCACTGTAGCACTGCATAGTATTATTTTTATCAAACAAATCACTATTGAGATTGAAATCTATTAGAAACAAAAAAAGGAGGGGGAGCAAACCAAAACAATCAAGTTGGTTCAGCACTGCCATTAAGAATATAGGTTTATATACCTCTTCTCTATGCCCCATATTTTTTATGTTGCTGTCTTCAGGACTGGATTTCTCTGAGAAGACTCAGGACCATCTCTTTTCCTCCTCTCTTCTGATTGCAATATATTTTGCATCTTTTTTTTTTAGGCAAAGAATTACAGTGCTTGAGGCTGCAGAAGCTCACAAGCTGCTCATCCCAACTTGCCTCTCTGAGAATGATTAATTTTGCCTGCTTCAGTACCATAACATAACACCCCAAGGCACATGAAACAATACCCAAGGGAGCTCATGCTCACCTGATGGCAGTGTCCTGTTATGCTGTTGGCCCACTTGATGCATGCTTTGCTGTAGCAGACTCAGGCATTCTCCAAGGCAGCTCAGGGTGGCAGCAGAGGTAGCTTTTAAAAGTAGCAAGTCCTGATCCAAGGCAGTAAGGGGTCCAGAATTCGGGAGAGCTTCAATGGCTTGTACAAGATTCTTCTGTTGTCCTTCAGCTTGGCTCATGATCTGTAAAGGTCCAAAAACATCTGCTGTCACAGGAAATACCTCTATGTAGCTGGTAAATTCTTATGGATTGAAGTAGTGACTAAATGTGAAGAACTACCACAAATGGATGTTAATGTTCTGATCCAAACATACCATATACTCACCTACAAAAACGAAGGGCTTGAGACTACCAAAGGCCTGTAAAAATGTCAAGACTATGTTAGAGAAAATAGTCTCTTAAAATAGTAGGTTCACAGTAGGTTTAATAGTGACTCATACTTTCTGAAAGTCTTTGTAAGGAAAAGTATGAAAATTCTACTTCCTTCTCCATTATTAATTTAGGCTTAGATTTTCTTGCCTTTGTCTCTGAGACACCTAGGGAAGTTACACTGTGCCTCTTCCTTTCCTAAATAAAGTATCTAATCACAGTTTAAGAATGGGCATTATCCATTTCTCAAGCATCACTAAGGAACTGTTTTTACAGTTTACAGACATTAGCATAGGAAGCAACTTGGAGTATTTATTTCATATCCAATATGAATACCAGCTGTCAGGCAGAAAATTAACCTCTTTCTAGATTTGGACCATCCAGATGAAGACAAAAGGGGTGCTTGTATGGCAGGTAAAAACAGTATTTGCACAGGCTGCTCTTTAAGCAAATTGGCAAGCTTTCAAAATCCTAAAGCCAGAAGAAAAAGAAGATGTTCAAAATCTCTCTCTCCATTTTTACAGCCTGTAGGAAATGATATATGCACATGACAAGCCTCTTACACTTACCTTGTAAAAAACTTACTGCAAAAACTTACAGGTTTACACTTGAGGTATCCAGAGCTTTCAGAAAAATGTATCTGAAGACATCATAATAAACAAAGATTCAAGCTCCATTTGTCCACACTACTGTACTGTAAAAATGTATTATGAACTTAATGACTTTTTTATTATCATTATTATATTTTCAAGTATTGCGAGCTTCCTGCAGCCTTCCTACGCTACTGTAAATTGATTAAAAAAACATATGTTGAGTGTACTGAAAAGCTAGAAAGGAAACTGAACTCAGAGATGCAAATAACCATTCTTGCAAAAAAAGAGTCGAATTACACAAAAAGTTGTTGTTGCAGTCCATAAATTTAGCCAAATGCCTTGCTGAAGGTTAACGTGACATTTTAATAATCAACATTTAAAACAGAGGCCAAAACTTCAGTAAAAGCCACAGACAATTTTAATTCCCTTTGACAGCAAACAAGACCTGTCAGAAGATGACACAGACCCCTCCAATACGCAGCTTTAGGCAGCCAGAGAATCCCAAGCAATGTTCTGCTTTCAGAAGCCACACACTGTGAACCTGAGCTCCACAATACAGACAAGGCAGCTGCTTCAAAGATAAAACAAAAATACCACAGACATACACTTAGGCAAGTATTCCTTTTTCAGGGAAAGGGCACAAGGAGGCAAACTGAAGGAACAGTTAGGAGAAAAAACATGACCATCTCCCTGGAAGACTAAACAATATAATTGTATGGAAAACTGCTTCTCTCCTTTTCCCATCCTGCATAAGAGTGTGAAATTGAAAACCTGGCATTCTCATACTTCAAGTGACAGAAATGTTCTATTTTCATTTCCAACTGACTAGTTTTCCCCCTTTTTTTTTTTTTCTTTTTTTTTTTTTTTTGGTGGGAAAACAGCTTACAATTCCAAGATCTGCTTCCATAAAAAATAAAAATAAAACTTTGAAAACTTCAAACATTCCAATTTTCCCCTCCCCCTTATTTAAAGACAACTATATTCTTCTGCATATAAAACAGGAGCATAAGATAAACTGATCAGGGAGCTTAGATAACATTTGAAAAATTAACTGAATGTTTGCAGCTATCATCCAGCCCAAAACTCCACAGGCTTTTTTCACTGTATTCTTCCTAGATTAGGAGAAGTTTCCATAAAATCCATTATTTATTCTACATTTATCAAAAACAAGGTGTTGGTCTGAGTCCTACTGTTTCCTAGCTGACCTAAGATAGCTTTAAAGCAGCCTTTTGAGTCCTCTTTTCCTTGCTACCTAGTTTCATGTTACAGTTGTGATACCAGCTAGCTGTTCTACAGACCTGACACAGCAGAAGACATCTGGAACAGCAACTTCTGTGAAGGACTCAAAGTACTAGAACTTGTTGAACATTTAGTGCTCAAGCATTGATCAAAACCACACTGTTTAAGGTGCTGAATGACCAGAAAAAAGATGAACAACCTCCCGTATTCTAAAGTGAGAGATCAACTCTATGGCAGGACATATATTATTGAAATAACTGAACATTTTTTCACATGCTTGCCTATGTTTTTTAAAGACCTTGACAAAAGATTTCAGAAGAGCTGAAGTGTAGTTGTTCTAGAGAGAGTAAATCAAGGAGGAGCTAACACAGAAACACCAAACCATACAAGATAAAACTCATCAAACACATTAACCCTTAACAGGACAGCCACTAAGTCACGCAGTTACAGCATCATTCTCTGTCTTACTGGCGGGTCTGGTTTTTGCTTTCTCCCAGGAGAAGCAAAATGCCTAACTTACTAGCAGTCCAAGCTAGTTTCAGAATCAGAACGAAAAGCTTCGATTTTGAGAAAAGTAAGTTCTAACTTGCTTTTTCCAAAGTGAAATAACTTGCCTAGTTTTGAATGACTTTGCCCTTACATGGGTTTATTTTAGCACCTTACAATTCTCCATCCTTCTCATTTGCAAATACAGACAGCTCAGAGTAGTAGTTCTCTACTTGTAACAACTACAAAGGCTATTTTTGCCCCATCTCCTCACCAAATATCAATTCATTTCTCTTTCCACTCGTTTTGAATTTGACACTTCCTCTTCACCTGTATATTCTTCTCATAATACCAGAAAAAACCTGCACATTCTTAGAAATGCACTGAAACTTTAAAAATACAACTTTATGATAGATGTACAATAAAAAAACTGAAAGAACCGTCAGGACTACATGCATTAATAGAAATTAGAAATTAGAAATTTCTAGCATTAGTAGGCCTGCATTTACTTAACTGCAAAATATTCAGTAAGAAGAAGCCTCATCCTAAGAAGACAACAGTTCAAATGCATGGTTTGCTACTTTCTCCATCTTCTGCCTGATGCAGGAGAACAAGCAGCTGACATGTGTTCCCTATTAACAGCTGCTCCTGAAGCTTGAAGGAGATTCAGACCTTGTAGCCTGTCACAAACTCTCAGGTATTGCCTGTGTTCTTCTGGTGGGTTGACGTTGGCTGGGCACCCAGTGCCCACCACTTCCCCTCCCTGGCTGAACAACAAAAAGTTTGGGGGTCGAGATAAGGACAGGGAGGTCACACAATTACCTTCACAGTTAAAACAGATTCAACTCAGGGAAATTAGTTTAATTATTACCAATCAGATTAAGGTAATGAGAAAATAAACCCAAATCTTACTTTTCCCCCACATCTACCTTCTTCCCAGGCTTAATTTCATTCCCAGTTTCACTACCTCCTTCCCCACAGCAGCACAGGGGAACAATCAGTGGGAATTGCAGCCTGTTGCATTGCCACTCCATCCTGCTTGCTCTCTTCACCTGATCCAGGATGGGGTTCTTCCATGGGAAACAGTCCTCCACAAACTGCTCCAGCACAGGTCCCTCGCAGGGTCACAAGTCCTGTCAGCAAACTGCTTCTGGCCACAGGATCACAGCCTCATTCAGGCATCCATCTGCTCTGGCACGGGTTCCTCCACGGGCTGCAGGTGGATCTCTGCTCACCATGGACCTCCATGAGCCACGGAGGGACATCCTGCTTCACCATGGGCTACACCACGCACTGCAGGGAAATCTCTGCTCCAGTACCTGGAGCACCACCTTCCCCTCCTTTGTGCCCTCTTTTGGCCTTGGTGTCTGCAGTTGCTTCTCTCACATATTCTCACTCCTGTCTCCTCTGGCTGCTGTTGAGCAGCAGTTTTTGCCCCCCTCCTTGAATCTGTTACCACAGAGGCTCTACCACCATGGCCAAAGGGCTTAGGCTTGGCCAGCTGCAGGTCCATCTTGGAGCCAGCTGGCCTTGGCTCTGTTGGACATCAAGAAGCTTCTGGCAGCTTCTCACAGAAGCCACGTCTGTGGCCCATCTCCAGCCAAAACCTTGCCACGCAGAGCTAATACAATTCTCCTGAGTAACATTACACTCAAAGAAACCTGCCATCCAGTGAACCTCTCATGAATGTCAGAATGCAACAGGAAACATCTGTGATGTTTTCCTCTCTAGCTCACCCCCTCCCTACCACTTGCTCCAGCACAGACAATCCACAGCATTTGCTGCTGCCTGCTTCCTCCTCTTCAGAGCTGATCTAAACATCCTGTGTGACTGCTTTCCCTGCTGACCCCAGACACAGCAACTGCTAACTACTCCTTCACAGCTGGAACTGCACCTCCTGGATCCTCCTGCTGTGAACACACAGCCAACCACGATGTAAGACACAAACACCTGTGTGGTAAGAATCCAAACAAATGACTAAATGACGAAGAAGAAATTACTAATTCTCAGGGTTATCTCCCCAGTATGTGGAAGATTAGCAAAAAAAGCCATTAGATACCCCAGGTTTTCAAATAAATTTATTTCAGACATAATAAGATGAAAGAACATTCTTTCATGCAGTAAATAAGCTAAAATTAGTTACTAAAAATTAATTTAGGAAATAATAATGAAAAATTGAAGTCCTATTTCCCAAGCTAAAAGAAAAAAATACAGGAATTCAGTATTTTGTTAGAATACTAGATGATACATTAATCTTTCCCATGCAGAAAAATCATCCTACAAAACCTGAATCTCATTTTTTATTTAACGCTTCATTTTGTTTCTAGAAAGAGAAAGGGATATATTCCTAATTATTAAGTATAATAATAAATAATCTCTATTCAAGATTTTTCTTCCTATCCCACAACAAAAATAAACAAACTTCAAAGGAAGAAAACTGAATAGCCACACCTGAATGTAAGAGCATATGGCTGCTTTTTTACATGATTTTAAATGCTTTTGTTATCCAGACTCCAAGACTAACAGGCGTAAGTCTGTTTGTCTAGGACAGATGTGTATTATCAGAACATCTTTCTTTCTAGAATTACTGCTCCTACAGGATTTCACCCAATTAACAGAGTGCATCGCAACAACCTAAAGCAAACACCAGCTTTATGCCATCTGTAAAACTACTCCAATCCACAGCTGCCGCAAGGGCACCTCCCAAGACAGTGACCTCAGGTTCCTCAAAGCAAAGGAAGAATGACATCAGCCATATTACCTCAGAGGGCAAGCAGACACTCTGCCTTTGTCACACAGGCCATGTGGAGCTGGCCAAGAAAATAAGCAGCATCACCACTCCTGTCTTTCTACATAATGATTTAAATACTTCAGATCATTCTATCCTTCTTTTGGAATATAAAGCACGAGTGAGATTCTTCAGACTGCACCAGACACAATCTGGTACACATATGAGCAATTTCAATTTTAGCTTAAATTTAGTTTACATGTTGTTTAAATGTAGTTTAAATAGTGTTGATCACACAACTGAAACCTTTTCCAGTCATTATTAAGATATGCCTACCCATGCATGAGGAAAAATCCACAACACTCCAGAGAAAAAAGAAAATGTTCTTTTAGTGCTGAAAACCCATAGAAATTCTGTATCATCAAGCTCCTCTGTGACATGCTAGAAATCATTCATGAAGGAAACATTCTGCTCTATCAGTTAATAACTCTTTTTCTCTACAGTAGTAATCTCTGTGCA
Source organism: Platysteira castanea (assembly GCA_013397175.1). Lineage (NCBI taxonomy): Eukaryota > Metazoa > Chordata > Aves > Passeriformes > Platysteira > Platysteira castanea. The sequence continues at coordinate 1,342,100 of VYXC01002875.1, forward strand.
CCATCACCAGCAGCACGTGCTCTGCCAACTTATCTGTAGGCAGTTCCTCTGAAAGATTTAATGTGGTGATTTTTATTTTTCAATCCTTTCCATTATTGACTGCATGCAAGTTGAAAACCATTATTAAAAACATGGGAAAATAAACGACAATAAAAAGTGCATCTGTAAAAATAACCAGTTGTGCAGAAAAAGCTTTAGACATTTAAATAGTAATAGAAATGCAACATGCATCACTTCCTTAAATGTCTAAGTCAAGCTGTCCTTGTGAGAAGTTTACTGCGTTTAAAGACTGGGAAATAGCCAGTTTGCTGCTTCACTCTTTTTTGGCAGGATTTGACTGGTTGGTGCTTCATGTGGGGTGGGTTTTTTTAATAAGGTGTAATATGAAAACACAGTCTCTCTCTCTGACACACACAGACACACTTTCTGGTCTAGTTTTTTGCTTTTCAGAAAACAGTACCAGAAAAATAACTTTTCAGAAAACATTGGTAAAGGACAGGAGGTGAGATCAGCTTTTCAAGCTACTCTAGAATAAGTAACAAGTGATACATGAGTCAGGACATTTAACCAATGTTAAACATGCATATTTCACAGGGGGTTGGATTTTTTTCTTCTATTTCATAGAAAACATGGATTTTCTTAAAAGCAAAAGCAGACGAAGAACAGAAAAGTCCACATGCAAAAAATAAAAACCTTCTAAATCACTGTAAACGTGATTTATTGTGTTGCCACATGAACCTAATAGAGCCATCAATTCTGACTTCGAGCAAGGACTCCTCTTGCAACCTTGACCTGTATTTCATCAACAACACAAACTGTCATATTGTAAAAATCAACAGCCAGCCAGTATAAGCAGAATATATGCATATATGTATATGTGTATATATACACACATACATCTATCAGGAAATGTAAGATACTGATACCTGAACTCCAATGTCACTAAAGCAATCACACCAGTCATTAATTCGACACACCAGCTACCAATTCAGCTCATATTCACAAATTCTACAGGATTTCCACTAAACCTGACCCCTTTCCACTATTTATCCTGAAAAAGGGAAGAGCATCAACGCACATGTAAAAAGACTACTGTAAATACTGTTGACCATCAGCTCAGAAAGTATACCTCACCACTCAAGATGTCTGACAAATGAAAGTAACTTCTACAAATGCAACAGAAGTGATTTTTTTTTTTTTCCAAATTCAATGCACTGTTGTTTTGGGTTAGGCATAACCACTGCAGAGAAAGTGAACTTTTGCCTTGACTTAACTACTGCGAAGAGTTGTCAGACTACTCAAGGTCACTTGCTGTGTCCATCTTACTACTTGATGAAAGAAGTTTTCTGATGAGGATTTACAGACTTCATTCTTTTCTCCAGTAAAGTCACATAACAGATCTTTTAATGGGATTCCAGCTACAGCATGCAAGCTAGGAAGACAAAATTACAGCTTAACATATAACTAATATATATAACTGAGAAATAGCTAAGAACAGAGGTTGCTGTTGGAAGTATTCCAATAGCTAACATAAATCTCTTACCGAGATGATTTTGCACTTCAGCTTTTAAAGTGTCTAGTGTAGAAACACGTACAAGACCAGATGACCACCAGTAACATACCTGTACACTTTGCTTGCAATAAAACCTGACCTTCGGACCAAAAAGAACCTTCCTTGAACTGTAAACAGGAAAGAATTCTACCCACAAAGCTTCAATCTGGGTTAAGACCAACAACAGCCTCTGTGAACCTCACCACACTAATGACAAAAAATGTTTTAAGGAAGGATCTTACAACCCCAAGTGAGATACTCTGAAAATGTCTTGGAAAGATGGAACCAGATAATGATATCCGTATCAGCTGTCCTTTCCTGATTACAGCTTCCCTCCCATTACCGGGAATAAGCATGAAATTCTCCATTATCATCACCTCAGGATAGCAGCCAGCTTGACCTCAATTATTTTAATGAAGCAAACAATGAACATTAAAATTGGAATGACTTGTTATATAATAGTTATTAAGGCTTAGACACATACATCCTATCAACAAAGCTTCAAAGGAGCAAGTTAATTTTCATTTGGCATGTAATTTGCAGACAGAGACACAAAAAGTGATGGAACAAACAGAACTATACCTCTGTCAATCAGGATGGAAGCTAATCACCAGGGCACATTTCCTCTTCAGTCCTTGCCTCTGCTTTCACAATTCAATTTTTTCCTTCGAAGGAGAATGAAAACAAGCTCCCTCCACCCCATCTGTTATTTTGTTGTCTTTTCCCTAACCAGGAACCCACATAATCTCTGCTACGGGAAAAACTGAAGAGTCAGTTGCTACATATCTTCATTGTCTCAGCTAACAAAACATTATTTCCTTTGGGGTTTTGTTTTGGCTGTTTGTGCTCAGCCTTCTCCCCAGGCGCTCCACAGGGTGGTTCCTTGTGAGGAAAACCTTACAGAACAAACATCAAATGCCATCAGGACTGAGTGTAAAAGCCAAGTCTAAGACAACCAGAAAAACAGGGAGTGGAGGAGGCAGGCTGGCTCAATTGTTTCCTGTTCTTAGCTACTCTTACCAATCTGCTGCTGTCCCACTGGTTGCCATCAGCACCTCCTGGGGCTATCTATGAGCTCCCCACAGACTTCAGCACAGGGTTTACTCTCCAGAGCGCAGCTCTTATTTACCCACTTCTGTCATGAACATTTTGAATTGGCTAGTTAATTTCTTCATATACTAAAGATGAACCTATGCTCCATGCTTTACACATTCAATCCCTATTTTACATCTTCAAATTCTGTAACCTGGACTCTCACTGCATATCCTTACCACATAATTCTGTTTTATGCAGACAACATTCATTAATCATTTGATGAACTACGGACGTCTTCCACGTGGCCTACTATCCAGTAGCTTATTAATCACACCTGCAAGCTCCCTTGCTGTTAGTTGCACAGCTACAACAGTAAGACTTTGTAGGTCTGCATACTGTTGCTTTAGTCCATAAAGCTGCCAGATTTGGGGGAGACAGGAAAAAGGGGACACAGGTCTTTTTTGCTGAATGGCCTGGAAGCTTTAAACATTCCTTGCAGTAGCAGAGGAGGAAAATTAATCAACCTTCCCAAGAAATTCTCAGGTATATGAGAGGAAGCCCCTCCCTTCCTCCCTTTAAAATAGGCAGAAGCTCAGTGAGAAAGGGAGCTGACCTACCTGTTGTACAAAAGCATCTCTCTGCTCAGAAGAATGAAAGACAGGATATATTTAACAGATAAACACCAAAGAGTGTATGATATCTGTAATTGTCAGTGTTCTCTGGGACTTCATGAAGACATTTTATTCGGATGCAAAACACTCCCAGGGACAATCTGAGTGTTCTGAGTTTCTAAAGAAGTCCATTTCTTACATCAGGGAAACAGATACCAGAGAGAGCTTCGCAGCCCTTGCAACACATATGGTTAGTAAAGAGGATTGAAGCAGTTCTGGCACGATCCCTGAGAATGCCTCCAGAAATCTCAGCAAAACAGCCCACCTACTTCAGGCCAAAACTAATCAGATGCTTCCCTTTGCTACCTCCTTACCACACTTCCTTATGACAAGCCCAGACATAAGGTTAAAGGCATGCTTTCTGTATTCAATCTGCCCTCCTCACCTGAGAAATGAGCTACTGAATGACAGAAAGGCAACTGGGGGGCAGGGCGTGAGGAAAAGACCTGGTGTCCATGCAGACAGACTAGGACAAAAAGTTCAGATTTTGCCAGACAATATTTAAGTAGACAGACAAATCTTGGATTTTCTACAGGATGTTTTTAGTCTTAATCAATACTCTGATATACATTGAGTGCCTTCATATTATATAGGTGGGGAAAAAACTGGGAGGGGAGGGAAGCTTTTCCTGTCATTCTTCCAAAATCTTTTAATTATTCTGATAATACCTTCTTGCTGCTTAAATCTGAAGGAGAACACCTCTCCCTCACAAAACAACATCAACTTCATGGTTTTTTCCCTGTGAAAGATTTACAAACAAACCGAAGTACTAAAACACTAGTGATAAATAATATTCCTCTGATAGTGTCAGCTGTCTAAGAGTGTTTCATGAACCTACTCCACAAGCCTTTAGGTGAGAAGTGCAATCTTTTTAGAAAGAGCTGGTTGCCATAAGAAATACACAAGTGAAAGTATGTGATTCAGGCAAATTTTATCAATGAGTGTGGTGTTTTCCCACAAATCAGAGTGAGTAAGCTATTTTTCTATTTTTATCAACCTAGCAGTGGTCACCTTGCCGCTGGAGGGATGTGTCTGGGAATCAGGGCCTGTTGCAGCAGACACAACAGGCTTCTTCTTTTGCCTGTTGTGTTAGAGCTCCCTGTGAAAAATGACTAGTAAGTGTTGTGTTCCCTCCCCATGATCCCTTTTACTGGAGTATTTTCTATTAACCATAGCCTACTAATAGCCACCTATTGAGACTTAGCATTTACTATAAAACACAACTGAAGTGGAGGAGTGTGTTAGGATCTTGAAGAAAAATCACAGGGAAGAGAAAAAGCAGCTCCCAAGGTTGTATGCCCCACCTCATTTGCTTTCAGTGATCCAGAACCAAAAAATTAGACAAGCAAAAGGAAGGAGTCCACAAATTCAAGTAAATCTTGGATGGCAACTGGCTGCCATCTAGCCAAGCAGGAAGCACATTGTTCTATTTTAAACTACAGAATGCAGCATTCAGAGCAGTTTATAAAAAGCACTTTGTGGAAAACTATTCTTATGCAATTTTACTATAAAAATTACCTCACAAAGTCATTATTTTTAGTCATTAAACGTTACTCATAAGCAGATGTTATTCTGTGGGCTTTTCTGAGTAGCAGTTTTTCTTACACTTCAGAAGGATCACTCTGCTGAAGCTAACAGCTATAGCCCTGAGCTGGAAAGCATATTTTGATTATCAGGAATTTAGGCTCATTTGTGAATTTCAAGCATTCCAAAGAGCTCATAAAATGTTGCTGCTAGCCATTAAGTCAACATCAGCAGTCACAGAAAAATTCTATCAGTTTACTGCAATACAGGATACAACTGATAAAAAGTGAGGTTTGGACTTCGAGTGAAATTAGTCTTCAGAAGAGAAAAGGCCATGTTGAACATAAATTACACATTTCAACGTGAGTAGCTTCAAGGATGCAGAGGTTTCTATCAGAACATATGGTGCTGGAAAAAGTAACTGTAACCTTTTTACATTTTTATTATTATTATTATTATTATTCCATTCCACCTGGGAATATATAAACACACATACTGCTACTCAGAGAAGTCCAATATCCCATACCGTATACAAACTTCTGATGGACAGTCCCAGTGCTTTTTCCCTCTCCCAAGGCTGCTTAGGGATCCTTTCGCCCCTTCCCTCAATTAGCCACCTAACTTGTAGTGTCCAAGCATAAAACTGAGTCATTTAAAAAACTCTCCTGTGTGCATAGATATTACTTCCCCATGCTACAGTCAATTCACCTCACGTTTTTTGAGAAGTCAGTGAGCTGTCAATATCAAGGCTATCTAATCTTGCTATTCCTGAGTCTTCCATAAAGTGCACCTCTATAGGTTGTGACAAAGCATTCCAAATCCAACCCTTTGACTTCTCCTCATGTACAAAAGCTGACTGTCAACTAGTTTAAGTTGACATCACTAACTTTACCGCACTGAAGTGATCCACCCTATACTACCAAAATTTTGAGCAGCCAATTTGTGACACAGTGTAAGGCTGAAGCACCTTTATATAGCAACTTTTCCACAAATCCATCTGTTTTGTGTCTGTCAGCCTAGACCTATCAATAAAACTGCAATTGGATAACTGGGGTTTTTGAGAAAAACTGTAAGCGGTTATCCCAGAACACAGCAGATACCACCAGAAAAACATGCTAAGAAGTATGTGCAAGAACATTTGGCTATGCTCCTAGAAAGTGGCAAAGGGAAGAGACAAATGAATGAACCATTAAAAAAATCAAAAATAATTCACCAGTGACAGGTATAGATCTAGTACCTATAATACAGTGCTACATTAAAGCATATTAGTCAGATTCGGGCAGATGTAGTTCTGGTTTGCTTGCTGGATGAGATGTTGCTAGCCATTGTCTTATTAGCCATTTTTAAAAAGCATACTGTCAGAAATCAGAACTGCAACCAGTATGCAGCAGCTGAAAAGCACCTATGTAGCACAGTTTCCAAAGCATTCAACACCTGCAACACAAGCATTACAATAAGAACATGCAGCAAAAGTTGTTAGAGATCAGGTCTTAGTTAAATAACTAAGAGCTACAGTGCTTACTATTCACATTTGTTGTAGACTCAAAATGTTTCCTGTGTTTCTTAGAGTAGCATTCAGTACTTTAGGTGTTACACAAGGAGCTGAAGATTATGGTAAGCCCTCAATAAAAGTGTATAATAATGTAAACGTAATGGTACGCTTAAAATATATGAGCCATTTCTATGGTTACTTTCTCCTTGAGGGCATTTATATAAGTACTTTCTGTACTTAATATCTGAAACTTGGCTAGCCACCTAATATTACACTGTCATCTATTACCACTGAGAACATTCAAAAATATCTTCTACTTAATTTAATAAAAATAGCATGTAAGTGTGGGTTAACAAAATGGCCCATGTATCTTGGAAGCAGTAATTTGCATTACAAACAGAGTTGCAGAAGGTGCCCCTTGTCACCCGTGTACAGGGTTTGCTGTGAAAATCACTGCTGCACCAGCCAGCCACCCAGAAACCTGCACTGGAAACAAGACCATGAGATGTGAGAAAAGACTTAGACTGAAGTATGTTTTCTTTAAAGCCTCATTTTCAAACTGAGAACTCTGATTTTAAACTACTGCATAATTGTGCTATAATTGTGAAAGGAAACAGCCCTGTAGTTTTCCAAAAATGCAGGTATGTGTATGATATGCTATGCTGTTCTATACATGCACAGAAAACGAAACAGTTGAATTTTGTATGTAAAGCAGAATTAAGCGGCAGTTTTGAAGGCACACAGAAACTGAGACTGAATTCCCTTCAAATGTGACTTCTCTCAAGATCCTTTGGGAATCTACCATTTACTTGAAATGTAATTAAATGTTTTAATAACTGTAAAGAATAATCTTGGCTTCTCTGCAATTGCTTAAGAAAACGAATGCTGCAGCAATCTCTGAATGTAGTTATCATACGTACTGTATTATCCCTAATTTATAAATTGCCATTTATTAAATGATGGAAAATTATCATCTTTGCACATGCTCAATTACTGCTAATCTACAGGCTGAAAAGAAATCATGAAAAGAAGCCATGTGTGTATTAATCATATTTTTCAGGTTTGAAGGGGGGTCCAGTAGGGGGAAATATCAGAAATAATGATCCAGGTTCATTCTTGACATAACCCGTAAGGACAAACAGTGATATTTTAGTAGAACATTTGCTCTACGATTCCCATAGCAACCTTAATTCTCCCTGGCTGGGTATCTGGAACCCAGGATGACTCAACCTTCACATGAATACAAAATCAAACGCACAGAACAAAGTGTAGTTTAGGAAGATGCTACTTAAATGCACTCTTAGTGACCTCAAACATAATGCAAACACAAGGTAAAGGTTCAGAGATCAGAGAAGTACTCAGCTCATGTTTGTGTAATAATAAAAATTGGTTTATAGTATTAGAATAATTTCCATCTCCTCATTCCCAAAGTGAGACAGTTATGCCACTTACTGAATAATTTTTATAAGCACATGTACATTTACTACTCTAGGAGGTACTAGACTGACACTGTCAGAGACTTAAGCATCCCATTTACTCCCCAAGGAGACATGTTTCTATTGATCTTAGCAGTACTAACTTGAGATAGAATAAGCAGATACAGGAGATGAGACATCTATAGACAAGTCAGACAGCCTCCAAAGAAACTGCCACAGAAGGCTCCAAATAACTACATCTGTTCTACATGCTCTCGATTTGGGTTTTCTCTCTAAGGAGATGAAGGGCGGCAATCACACAAACACTGCTGTATAGCCAGAAGAACATTTCTGTGTGCTCACACTGGTACTTTCATACTGTACAAGGATCACAGGTTTCTAGAACTGGGGCCAGCACCAGTTCAGAAGAAAGTGCAGAGGTAACACCTACAGCTGCCCCTTTTAGACCTCATGAAACTGGTTTATACTGTTATAGATTTAATGCCTTTCAACAAATCATGATAGCTCCTGTTAAAACCGAGCTGGGAGCAACCCTTTCAGTATCAGCGAGCTCAGGGGCAACTGAGCTGTTTAAAGGTACCTGTAACACAAATTTGTATTACAACATTTCTCAATTCGAAAAGCATGTCTAAGCACAGCTAAACAGTAGTAGCCGTAGTATAACTTACACTACCACGTTCTGTGCCAAATAAATAGCAACTACTGAATCAAGGCTTAAGGCCTCATTCACTTGGTATTGACTTCAATGGACACAAAACTGACACTAAGGTTTTCTGCTGTCTTTTCTTCTGCTTCACTTTTCTTCAAGCCAAGAAGTATCCACTGCTTTCTGAGAAACAGCTGGTTTTGGTTTGAGTTTTTTCCAAGCACTTTCACATTACCTGTTTTAGAGTGGAGACATTCTTCCCTTTTTTTCTTACCCAGATAATTAAAATGAAAAATTTCTGACACTGAGTTTCCAGACAAATGGAAGTGTAATACATACAATACATACAATACAATGGAGTGTTATGAGGATGTAACCTCTTCAGTAACATATCTCATTTTCTGACTAGCATTCATAGCTAAAGCATAATCCATAGCATCTATCGATAAAGACAACTTATCTCGTTTATGAAATGATGGACTTCATGAAAGATGATCAATAGGATAAGCCTTTACTAATTTATTATGTATAGTGAGGGGCTGCAGGGAGATATTTTAAATAAGTCCAGGAAAAAACGGAGAATTATAACTAACAAAGGCTACTCCTCTGTGTTCTTTCCCTCCCTTTTCCACTCACTCTACCACCATATTATTTCCTCAAATGAACAGAAAACAGGACACTTGGATTTCAAAACTGAAACACTTCCTGCAGTATCTGTGAGAGATGAAATGTCCTGGTCAGTCCAACTAAGAAATCTGTCTAGAGTGTATTTACTACACTAATTCTAAAATGCAGGAAGACTCTAGTTAAAAGGATCAACTGCCACAAACCGCCACGAAGAAAGCACCACAAAGCTACCTTTTATACTAAAACATGTCTAGAAAGAAAAATGGACATGATTTTAGTTAACTAGTTTTATACCTGACTAGCAAAAGCACAGCAACACAGACCTCAGCAGTGCTATTGTAGCTGCACTCCATGGTTATCAGTTCTCACCCTGATAAAGCACCACATTACTAGGCCAGAAAGACTGAAGTTAGCACAGTTTAGCAGCCCATCCTACCTCCATATCTTAGGTGAACATGAGATCATTTTCATCTCCTAAAAGCAAATATTTGATTTATTACTCATGCGGACCGAACAGTCATCTTTGCTACAAAGCTAGCTCTCATCTTCCTGAACTCCAAAATCAAGGTGAGAACTGCCAGTGAAAGCAATGATCTAATACATACCTAACATATGATCTAATATATATCTAATATTCACACTGTCTAAGTAGGATGTCCTGTTCAAGGAGCTAAATCCATTTTTTTCATGCGCCCTTATTGCACAACCTCACAGAATCTCAACACTATGCCAAATATCTAGAGCTACAGCATTCTTTTTGCTAGGACTCACATTAGACCTTATCCATTGACCTCTCCATGTACATACTTTCAGAGAAACAAAATGAGGGCAAATAATGGAAATAAAAAGCAAAACTTGACTTTTTCAAAGCTGCAAAGTAAAATTTGGCCTAGGTCAAAAATCATCAGGATTTCCCTCATTACCAGCATCAACACTGACTACAAAGCTTTAACATCAACACAGAGTTAATGTATATCTTCACATAAAGTTCACTCATGTGAAAGTCCTCCAAGTGAGAATGCTTCCCCAAGTGGTTTAAGTACTGCGTCTCCTTTTTCACTTACAATGCTGCCCGTGCGGTGCTGTAATTCTGTGACACAACAAACACTTCTCCACAGACAACAGCATCCTTTTTTCGCTAACAGTAGCTAGTCGCAGTTCCTAATTTTGCTATCCAAATATTACAGTGACCTGAAGACATTCACTTCTCACTTGAAAAAATCCCCTAAAGTGTTTTAGAATCATGTCCTTCTTCTAGTAACCATATAAAGTTGGACAACTGCAGTCTCACAAAATTGCTGGTAAAATGCACTCCATGAAGCCCTAGGTGTAAGTCCTAGATTTCCCGATATTGTAAGGGAGGAAGCAAAGAACTAGCACTTAGCTGCATAATTCCTGCAGGAATCAAATGGTAACTGTGTTCATATATGGAAAAGGACATGCAAGAAGCAGTAGGACTGTCATATTACCAAAAAGCAGTCCTTTCCAAGTTCTGGGACTGCCCACCTGCACATAAAAGAGACGTCACAGTGGTGGAGGCCCTGTGAAATCTGGATCTCACAGTACCAAATGTTCAGAAACCCATGCAGATGACTAGTCAGGGTATCAAAAGTTGTAACAAACATCACATTTCAAAGGGATCAGAAAATCCTTCACTGAATTTTTTAAATTGTGCAAAGAAATATTTCTGTTGATTTGTTTTAGTTTAATTTCTCTAAATGTCTGTAAGTAATTAATATAAATTACTACAAAATCTTCACACACTTGGTTCTTTTTTGGTTCTTTAACAACAATGGTAATACTGGCAGAGGTTGCACTAGAGTCAGACACTCTCAGCCAAAGTAAACACCATTCTAACCATTCTGTCACTGTTATTTAGTTCAGTGACAGCTAAAATTTAATATGAAGTGTGATGTGGCCCCTTGGCTTAACTTTCCAGTTGATTTTAACCACCTACAGTAAAGAAATGTGAAAGCTTAACTCTTATCATAAATTTCTAAGAGGATAATAATATGCATAGTTTTAAAAACAGAATTAAATTTCAAGACCACAGAGATTTAGGTTACCATAAAATCACTTACTAAAAAATTAGCTCAAAGTACCCCTTTAGTGCTAAGTTATGGTCCAAATAAAGAGGTAGGATCTCTAATAATTCTGCATAAAGTGCAACACGCTGCAGATCATTTCTCACAAAGTAATGTATGGTTAATTTTAGTTTTGATGTAACATCCCATAAATCAGTGTGGACTGGACTATTAACACCAAGTTAATATAAGCAAAAATCTGATTTAAGAGAACAATATTAAATAGCATAAAAAATTACATTACAATGAAAAGTAATGCTCCTGAACTCCTTTTCAACTCAACACTATACAAAAGTAGGTCAAGTACTAAAACATGAATTTTTTATAGCAGTCAAAAGCTCCATATTTATGCTCAATTTTAACTTACCAAAATTTGGGAAAAGGTGAAATTCTAATTTCACAACAGAAACACTTACTACATGTGCCATTTTGTAGATCTAGACAGTTGTATTTACTACATTTATACAATTCTGCATGTCAGTTTGGTGCTAAATAGACCTCTTTGCTACAATTAATTTCATGCTAAAATTCTCTATGCTGTTAAAAATAAAACTAAATTAGCCAGAACAAACCACAGAAGGAAACGCTGTGTTGTTTATTCTTACTATGAAGTGAAAACAGGGGAAAAAGAACAATCAAGTATTACCAAACATCTTGCATTATACAAAACATACGAGTATATTTTTGCAACATGGAGATACACCTCACTTTTTTCCACGTAATATGGCCAGATCAAGAAAGTTCAGAATTGAGTAGCAATTTCAAGTTGAACACTTTCTCGGGAACATTGTGCAAGCTAGCAAAGATCACGTGTCCCAAAGTGAGGGATGCTCCTTTTTGCAGCATTACTGTTTTTCAAACATCTCATGTACAACATGGTAGCATTACCATACTCTAACATTGTTGTGGAATTTAAAACATACATGCTTCCTCTCATTTTCCAGAAGCAGATTAACTTTTTTCATTGACTCAACTACTGTGTTTTGTGAGGTAAAAAATTAGCTAATGCAGTCCTATTTATAGAACAATTTAAAAAAACTTATTTGCATGTCAAAGCTTCAATGGCATCATTCAATCAGGGGAACACTAACATCGATCTATAATCCTTTTGCAGTCTCTTCCCTTCATCTAAATCATACCAAACAACTTTCAGATAAAAAGCAAAGATTTGGGTGTTAAGGAAGGTAGTAACTCTTTCTTACCGTACTTTTAGCTCCTATTTTTCATTGTTTCAGATTACAAAACAGGACTAGAACACATTTAAGCACACTTTTGTGAAAAGCTCTGGGCACACCTCATTATTGATAAATTTAACACGGGAGGGTGGATCTAACAGTCACCAATTGACTCATATATGGAACAAGGATATTCCCTGAAACCCAGGTATTGTATACGCAGCGTCTATTGCATTCACTCTGGAAAAAGGGGGAGAAGGACGTGCACAGAGCATACTGCTGAAAAAAATCTGCTTCCTTAATCTGGAAAAAACAGATTTATCCTTTCACAAGATGGAAACAACATCAGCCTAGCAGCCACTTTTTACACAAGACTGGGATAGAGGGCAGAAGGTCTAATTTCTCCACTGTTATGCTCCTCTTTAAGAAGCAGCACACACACACACAAAATATCCAGTACATAAAAAAGGTAAACTTCACACATCATCTTATAAAATTTGCTTATGCATCGTTTATTTTAGTACCATTTTCCCTCCCTGAAAAGTACTCATTTCTTTTAACCATTACTGTATCTTCAATATCCAAGGGGGTTTTTTCACTATTATTGCAGCCCTCTAAAAGGAACTGGTGCTGCAGCTGAGGTACCAACTGAAACAAACAGAACAAAATAATTACCTTCCATCATTTCAGATTGAAGTCCTGTAATAGTTACCTTTTTTGGAATGACATCATATTGCAATATACTGCAAACAAGTGAGTCAGCAATTATTTGGCCTTTTCTGCAGTGATGATACCAGACTTCTTACTCCTGGTTTTTCTATAGGTTAGTATTTATTTCTTCCAAGTGTAGTTCTTTGCAACTGAAGGCCTTTTCCTCCCCAACTTATTATGATCAGCACATACACTAATACTCCCTTAAATTGCTTTCAGCCTTACTGAGCTTTATTTGACAAAATTGCAACAGCTCCCACTGTTGATTTTATTAATAGGTTTAAGGTGCACTCTGGATTCAACCTATGAGAGCAAATACATTTAGTACACTAGAAACAACTTGGGGGAGATGACTGGAAGACAGAGGCGGGATATTCTTATAAAAAACAAACAGATGTGTGTTTTCTATAATGTAAAGAAAATGTGGGTGACATTCAGACAGTGAGCTCTTCATTTTTAATGTTAACTAGAATAAAAACAAGCATTCTTCATCAGAATGTGCAATTTAAGCCTCCACTGAGAGCGCATCCCAAGAATTTATTTGAATTCTTAACATGAAAGACAAACCAAAAAATAATAAGGGATGAAACATGAAAGTGTGTTTTGTGAAAATCTGCTATACTATTTAAGCTTAAAACTCCGTACTATTTTTGCTGTCTGGACGACAGACTTAAATCAGAATGAGTTAAATTTCTTAAACACTGGTACAAAGAGGCTTTAAAAGAAACATGCTCTCTTCTTTGGTTTCCATATATTTGATACAAATACACATTGATATACAAACCATTTATACATATGATACACAAACCATTTTTCCATTGCAAGGCCAGTAATATAAACTTGACACAAAGTTAAGACTACAGCAGTATAGCAACAAACTGCTGAGTGTGGGGAGCTATGCCTCCATTCACACATTCATCAGACTTATTCAGGAAGTTCTTTTCCAGCTATATTTAAATGCTTCAGGGCCCACTTTCCAATATGAAAAGTTTTGCTGCATGTGGCTTCAAAGAGATTTTCCCCCAGTACTACTGAAACACCACTGCAAAGTGTGGGAGCTGTAGCCAATCTAATTAATTTTTTAAGCATGTGCACACACCAGTTTTAACATCAGCATAAAAATACCTGTATACCCCTGACCTGAAGCTGATCTAGAACTAAAGCCCACCTCTTGCTCAGAAAGGGGATTAAAACAAAGCAGTCATAAAGTAGGAAACAAAGAGAATCGTTAACTTGTCAGACTCAATTACTTATTCTAAAGCAAAATAAGCACTTCCAAGTTATAGCAAAACAGCAGATGTTTCTCTTACCTCTCTGACTTCATGGAGTTGACCAGATCGCTGGCTCTTCGCCCTTCGAGCAGCTGCAGGTGATTTGTGATGTGTGATGGTTACAACAGTTGGTCCACTTTGATTCATGTGTTTCTGGCCACTTGGAGAGGCAGAATTAACTGTCCCAGGTGGCAGCAGAGATGAGCTTCTACTTCGTGAGGATGAGATGCTCTAGAACAAGCAACAGGATTGTGATATTAGCAACCTTTACAGAAGTAATAATTTACAATTCAGGCTATACATTTGTATTGCTCTACTTTCCTCACAAACCTAAATCTGGAGGTGTAACTGATTTATTCCTTCTGAACCATATGCACCGCTCAGCAGAGATGTTCTTGGAAACATCAGAGCTATTGCCTTTGTTTCTTGGCTTGTCAGAAACTGGCCTTTGCAAAAATCTTCATGAATTCTTACATAATAACATGCTGCTTAGTTCTTACAATCCTACTTTTTAGTAAGGCTTAGGAAGGATTTTGCAGATACAGTAACAACAATGCCAACACAAATATTTTTTATGAAACCACTGACCTACAATTCACCATACTGGTTGTGAACCGCAAGGAAGAAAAAAACCTTAATGCTTTCATTCGACTAACTTATGAAACAGTGTAGTATTGTTTTCAACATCAAAGGAGGTGCAATTTTGGCAAGGCCAATCCACACACCAATTAAACATTAACACATAAAACAAAACATGCCTTAAAGAAATCAACATGTTTTGGAGTAAGCTTGTGATAAACCAAATATACAATAAAGGCCAGAAATAAATCTCCAACAGTGTCTGCAGTACGAATACTTTTAACATACAACCTACAAAAAATCAGTTGGGACATTGAAGAATGTCTTCTGTTTTTATCTAACTGTCTGTCAGTGTTGCTATCTCAGTTTTTTCTCTGCAAATCTCAAACACGAATTATCCTGGAGGTATATAGGACACTATTTCTCAGTCAATCTCAGACGGGCACCAGAGCACCATGGGACATCATATATAAAAGGGCAATATAAAAAAATTTTCCCTTCTATTTGAACTGTTGATTGCATCTGTAAGCTTAAAATTGAAACAGAGTAACTTTTACATCATGAAACACAAACTGATTCAGAGAGTAACATTTAGCAGCACTTTAAGACAGTGAAGTAAATACAGAGCCCCATGGGTAAAACACCTTTTCACCTCACCTACAAACCGTGACCAAATAACAATGGCAACCTGCAGCATTGCTGAGACAGTCGCCATCAACACGAGGTACTTCTCCTGAGCCTGCTGGTGAGTGCACAAAAGTATTCCTTGGGTATAATCTCTCTTCTTACACCTTACAGGTCACTTTTTGCAATTCTGTGGTAGTTACATTAAAATACTTCAAACCAAGGCGGACAGGTTCCAACTAGCACTGGAAATAAAGTCAGGCCTCATGTTACCACCAGACTGACTAAAGGACAAGGCAGATTATCTGGCACTGCCAAGGAGAGGGATGGAAAGAAGTAACACAATCCCTCTGCCACTGCCACACAAAATTAGACTTTAGATTTTTGAAAGTTTAAAAAATGGGTTATCATATTGCCAGTGTGCAAAGAGCTGCTAATCTCATAGAAATAATTATTATTCCATCGGTCTAGACTTAACATTTACAAATGCTTCCAAGAATGATGGTCTGACTGTTTCCGGATTACAATAATAAGCATCTGTTCAAAAATTATCCACCCTGGCTGATAAATCACAATTGCATTAAAGTTTTGGATTTTACTCTAAGGCAAAAAGGCAGCACGAGATGTAATTTGTCGGAAGGGCACAGAAGGTTGCCAGGTTTATAATTTATCTCTCATTTGAAAGCATGGCTTAGACATAACTACAATTAAAATAAGAGCCAGAGGAAAAGATATTTGGGAGAAAGAAGGGGGTGAGGGAAACTGAATTTCCTTTTTTAAACACATGTTCCACAGAAAAAGGGTATTCCAAGTATATAAGAGCAGAATATACTTCACTAATGTTTGTTTTTCAAACTGACTAGCATCAGAATACTTCTAAACTAAATTTAGGGTGTAGAGGAAAAACAAGATAATTTTTTAATTGTAAAATCAACTTATCTTTCAGGTTAATAAGAGTTATTTTTTTTTTTAGAATTAAATCCTTTGAGAATCACTGACATTTTAGTATCATACTATCACAATAATAAAAATACACAGCTGCTACTTTCATATAGCTAAACAGATCCTAAAAGTCAGATAAACAGCAGCAATGTAAAACAGTGAGTTTGCCCATTAGTTTCACTTAAAAGAAAACAAAATTCTGTGAGAGGTAGAGTTTTCCTATGTTTTGATTTTCTTGAGGGAGAGCTACAGATCTGCACATAACAAAAGTAGTACAAAACATATACGGAAAAATCCATGCACTGGTTCTGTTTAAATACACAATCAATAAGGTATTCTAGGAACAAATCAGCTTTCAGAAAAAAAACACTGCAAAAATAATCTCCTTCAACCTGCACACTTTTGAGAAATACATTCACAAATTGAAATGCACGTACATTCTGAAGCTAGTATCTACACTATTTATATTATTTGGTAATACAATGCTATTTTTCGTCAAGATAGGGTTCCAACTGCAGTGAACCATCTGCAGCTGACTCATGGATCACAACAGACAACCACTGACTGCAGCTCCTGCCCCACACTTTCTCCCACGTCAACTAACAGGATATGCCTTTCACCAAACCCCATTTACACTTGAGTCATAAACTCAATAGTGAACTATTACTACAAAAGCTGCTAGCTAGCTGCCATTTTTTTTTTAACTGGCTCTCTAAGTAACAAACACATTTCCAAGAAACAGGTATGTCCATCATTTGAGTCTCTTAATCCGCATTAGTACTTCTTCCCCTGCAACATTTGCTCTAGCTCGTATCAGAACTCACAGGGCTACATCACCTACACTCCTAAACCGTGACTAGAGACAGAAGAGACTGTAAGACCACTGTGCATTTAGGATAGCTTTTCCTAAGTTTTGCCAAGGTATGTGGCAGTTTACAGGAACTTCAGGTGAACAGTCATTTAGGGCATGGAGTTTGGGGATCAGTGGAGTGATGCCTGAGGTGGCCACCTAAAAAGCAGAGACTAGACAGGAATAAGGGGATAAAGGTAGGTATTTATTTGAAAGGCCTTCAAAGGTACATCCTGGGCAAGCCAAAGGCTACTCCCAAGATGGACCCTGCGTCACAAGTTCTTCACACATTTTTAAGTTTGGTTCATTTGCATATCAGAGTTAATTCCCCAATTAAAACTTCAGTTAATGATGTAATTTTCCCCAAGTTTAGCCCCCCTTCTAAGATTTTGGTTTACACATTTTGGGCCTAGGACAATTTGGGTGTCCTTGGACCGCAAACTTAGAGAGGCTTGTTATGTCTAACTAGCATGAGAGAACGGAAGTTAACAGGCTATAAGAAACTTCAGAGTTACACACTAGGCAGTACAGGATTTGAAAAATATAAAAGTTAAAACTTAAGGCATCAGGAGAGAAAAAATCAGAAAAACTCTAGTTTCAGTAGTGGGTGGCGCTCAAGAAAGCTGTCCTGCTATAGGGACACTAGGTAAACTCAAATCTCTACATACACAAGTACACAACCTGGCAAGGGCTGCCTGTAATCCACTGCCTGGTGTGCCTGACACTCAGCTCTGTTTAGGGCAAGGCATGGACCTATGGGATCTCCAGGGAGCTATCACCTCTGCCAGAGAGACTCCTAGAGACCTCTGCTTCCCCCCACAGCACAGAATAGTTACCAATCCCATCAAGCTCATCCAGTCAGGGAGACTGGCAATCTGGAATTCGCACATACATAGTTTGTGCCAAGTATCAGAGCCAAATACACTGGTCCATGATCAGCTCCTACAGGTCTATAAGCAAGTTCTCCTCACCTCTTTGTTTTCTGTCCCTTTATATCCTTCATACATCTATAGCTACCCAACGTTTCCAAACAGTGTGCCAAAAAATTCCACCAGCCCACAACACAAATACTCCAGCACCTAAATTTGGTAGTATTCTTTAGAGGGCACCTGTAACATACAAACCTTAAATGAGCTCAGCATCAGAACCTCTGGTGACCCATCTCTAGGCAAGGCCCCATGACAAACATAAAAATTTCCAACTTAAAACTTGCAAAATCAGTCACAGTCAGTATGAGCATGAATGTCTGCAGGAGGCAATTTTTACAACCACTCAAAACCTTTTCAAGTTGGACTCCACTCCTCCACTGCCACAGAGAACAGCAGCAGAGCACTGTGCCTGCTGCATCCAAGGAAATGGGGGAAGCATCCAATTCTTTCTGACAGCTTCTTCCTGTCACTGCCAGCACAAAACTCCAGGAACTGCACACTCAGCCCCTCAGGCACTTTCAAATTTCACAGCACATTGTCAACACCTATGTTGCAGCCAAATACTTGACTCCTCTTTTGCAGAACTTCTTGAGATTAAACACCGGGAATGACAAGCATCCCTTTCGCATTGGCACACAGCTGTGCAAAAATCAGAATTTTCCATTTTTGCTAAAATTTCAAAATCTGTATCAAGTTTTCCACTGCTAAAAGCGCTCTAATTATACATCATACTACAACAGTCACTAAAGTCACTCTCACAGGAAATCAAAGCAATGACAGTAACTGATGGGTCTTTATGCCTAATGCTCTTCCTCCAGCACTGCTCGTATGATTGATCTGCCCCTCTAATTACTATCATATATCATTTTCTTTGGTCTCACTGCTTTCTGGCTCACAACTAAATAAATAAAAAGATAGCAAGAAGTCTGATGAAAGGAAGACATAAGCTCTTCAACAATTAGTAATGCATAGTGCCAATAATGAGTCAAGAAATCCACAGGCTGAAGCATCCCAAAAGGACTGCAAATTTTCTTTCCTGAGGCTACACTTTAACATTGCGCCAACATTTCGCCTGCTAATAAAATGAAACCAATAAAAGAATAATAAAGAAGCTAATAAAAGATTAATTTGTAACTTGCATTCGTATGGGTTTTATGACCTAAAGCTTGCTAAAGTATGCTTAGCTAACACAGATTTGGGTTAAGATTTTTATTTTAGTAGACTGTCCATACTCAAGATAAAAAAGTAGTATAATGAATACTTCCATTTGGATATCAAAAATCCTAACAATTAAAATAACGAAATTGCAGAACAGTAAGTTCGAACTATACTAATGTTTTCATGACTCATTCTCCCCGGAGATTGCCCTCCCTGTTCACAAAGAAGCTGGAGTGTTTTTCACCATTTACCAGAAGCAAACAATTTTGTTTATTTTGGAAAGTAAATGCAATGTTCCAGAGATCAATAAAATAATTTCTGAAGTGAATTGTCATATCTGCTTATGGTTGATAATCATCATTTTCACAGGCACTGGGCCACAGATGTTTGTCTCAGAATACTAAATAATAAAATTACACTTCCTTACTCCTCTGCATATATACAGCACAGAAAACCAATCCCTGCATGCAGCTTTAGGGCTATGGGAAGTCACATGCTATCAGAAAGTAATTACAATTTTGAGACACCACCATTCAGTATTTTAATTCCCATCTACTTCTTTTCCAATGCATCCTAAGTAAACAAACACTGATAAAAGACAAATGTAGACACAGGTCTGCTTCATTTACATTATAATCATTCACAAATATTAAAATGCAAATGACAGAATCTACATAACATCCAAACTTCAGCACTGCAAAGGGACCAGCTTATGATGTTTTGCACATTTCTGTCAAGCACCACCTATGGTACTAACTTTTCTGACAGAATATCATAGTGCTTCATCATTTTCAGTAAGGCAATATATGTCTTTTTTTTTAAGCAAGAGACTATGATAATCATTCCATCATAAAATCTTTTTTTCATCAAGAATCATTTGAGCTAGTTCATGTCCAATCCTAAATTGATTTTCTTCCATTTCTGTAGAAAAGTTTTTAGAAGCAGTGAGCAACTCTCATTTTCATGAAGCTTCCAAAGGGAGGAAAAAATCTGTCAAACACACACCTATCAACAGCCAAGCACTGCTTCCTTCTCAGCCTCACTATTCTGAGGATTCCAGTGCATGTTTTAATTAGAAGTGCCATTCTTTAGTTGACTTCTATAGGTCAAGGATGAGAAGAGGAAGCAGACAAGCATAGCAACGGAGGGAACAGTGAAGCTCAAAAGGCAAAGCAATTTAATGTGCACAGAAGAACCAAAACAACACTGAGAAAGACTTGACATTTTCAGTCATCTGGCTTTATGAAAACAGTTATCATGCAGATGTTAAAAATATCCAGCCAATGATCCTCTTAGAAATGTAAAGGTATCTCTGTGGCCACTCATTAATAAGGCAAGAAGAAACCTGATGAAATCAAAGATATGTGATAACCATTCCTCCAGCTGTGGAGAAAAATTACACGTCCACCTCATAATGATTTGATAAAAGAGTTAAGTTTGAGGCATTACTGCAGGTGCTGTTTCAGATTACAGCTAAACTCCTACCACACTTGACACCTCAAAGGGGCAGGTTTGGATTTTTTTTCCCCAGGAGGGTAAGCAAGTAGAGAACCGCAGTGAGCTGGTCAGAGAGCTAAGTCCTTCTCAGTAGGATGCCATTTTTTCTGTTTCTGATGCCCAAGTTAACACAGAACCAGAAACAAGATAAAACCCACACAAAAGGCAGCAGCAGAAGGAAGGGGATTGGACTGCAATTTACATCTGCAAGGAATCAGCAAATGAATTCAGCTTCAAGATGAATCCACACTATCCAATTTTAAGCAGCTAGCTCACTGTGTAGCTCCAAACCAACAGCTGAAACAACAGAGAGTCTGGCTCCTTATTCTTACACAGATCTAAGCTGAAAGTTACCATCTGAGCACAGAAGCTACTTCACAAGATAAAGGTTCTGCTCCCTGTCACATTCCTGATACAGAGACACAGAGATATACAAGGCTGATACGCAAACCAGGAACCAATCCACGCACTGGCATTAAGAGCTGGTTTAAAAACCTGTGTGTTTGTTTTCAGTAGTGCTTTTACAGCCACCATCATTAAACAGTCAAGAAAAAAGGAGTATGAAACAGAACTAAAAGCCTGTGACAATTTCTGGATACAAAATTATTCTTGGAAGTTACCACAGAAATTATGCATAAGCCTACTCCTTCTTGAAAGAATTTTTTATCACTGAATTCAAATTTGACTAATGCTTTAATTAAAAGCTTGTAAAAAATATTCACTTAGAATAGTCTAAAAGAACCAGCAATCCTATCCAGACATAGAAGATTTCCTCCAATACAGTTGATTTGCCACTTGTGGAGGTTGAGCAATCCGTAATTAAGCGAAACAAGACTTGTATGGGAATACCAAGAACATTAGGACTATCTGACAGCATGGGAATTACTTGCCAGACAACACTTTTCTTTTACTGCTTTTTTTATCATCACCATGTAAAATTTAATTAAAACTAAGTCAGAGACTTAGCTTATGTTACATCCACTCATTAACTGTATAGCTCACCTTTGGACGATTCATTAGGATGCAAATAAATTTAGTGTTTAGTATACCATGTTTTCTTTGTTTTTTCAATCACTTTTCTATTTAATTTCCTTCACCACCCCAATCCCCAGCTGAAGCTTTAAAAACAGTCATGACAGCAAGTCATTCAGTAGCATTTTGAAGCAGGCAGTAGCTGTGAAAAAGAAAGGAAACTAGTGCTGATGCAGATCCAGTGCAGCAAGAAGGAATGCTCTTCTCTGAATATTTCACAGAAACAGTGACACAGCTTCAGCTTTGAAAAACATCCTCCAAATTACCATGTTTTTCTACAAATCCCCTTCCAACATCTATTCAAGATTTTTAAAATGTGTTCTCTCTCCAGTATGAAAGACCTATTGCTAAGAGTTGCTTCACTGGTATTCCTGGGAACCTTCCCACTACTTGTCTGGTTATCCCATTATTTTTTTCACATTTAAACTATATCCCACTCACATAACATTAAATATACCCCATACTGCATATTTTTCACTTCCCATTCTACCTCCTTCAAGTGTATGACTCCTAAAGAGCAGCTCAAAATTTCTGCATCTCAGTATTCCTGTGGAAAAGGTGAATTTAAGCTGTAGAAGAAGCTGGGAGCAAACACTCAGGTTCCAACTTTCCAGTTGCTGTTCCCAGCAGAGACAGAGCTTGGATTCTGTTCAAACTCCAGAAGCTCAGAACACATGAGTATCTGCCTATTCATAACAGCACTATGAGAGATGGATAACTCACAGTTTTCACTTACTACAGCCCTTAAAGTACGCGGAGAGGGAGGAATAAAGAGATCCAGCCCTGCTGCCAGCAGAATAACAAATCACATCATGACAGTCCTATGAATGGTAGAGCTATTTTAACAAAACCCAAAAATACAGATTTTTGTGAAGTCCTTGATTATGCAAAAGTAAGTCAAATATATACCCTTCTCTGTGTCATTTCAGACCTTTCTACATAATTCCAGTCCCTAAGCTAAATACAAAAGAAACAGTAAGGTGGCTAAAAATAGCAGAATGCTATTTTATGTAAATTTAAAATATTTTAAAGAGCATGTTTCCACTACCATGCTAATAATAATTTAGTATAAAGTACCATCACCTACAAAAGAAAGAAAAAAACATCACAAAGAAATGAAGCTGTTCTTGCTTCTCTTATCTCCTACCAGGCAGTGGTTTTGAAGTAAGAAACTTTGAAGAAAAGGAAAAAAAAAA
>VYXC01002875.1:1365137-1396975 GCA_013397175.1 Platysteira castanea
AAAAAAAAAAAAAAAGAAGAGTAATAGAAACACACTTTTTTCCTAGTTTTTCTAGTTTCTGGAATTTCTGGACTGCTACCTTGTAAACAATATTATCTGGTCTCCAAAGTCTAATCACTGTAGCATTAGAGCCCTTGATCCCTTCCTTTCATAAGGAAAAGCAGAGAGAAATTTTAAAACTTACTTGTACATGAAACTCAAGTTAGCACTATATGTAATACTGAAGCCAGGTAAAATATTCTTCTCAGTTAATACTCTAATACTGAGAAGATAGGAGGGGGAAAAGGAAAAAAACCGTATTAAAAACAAGAGATAAAGCTAGTCACAAGAAAGGAACAGGAAACCTAGGAACAGATAAACACAAAATGGCTTCCAATACAGTCCACTTCTGGAGTAAGAAGCAGAGTCATCAGTGGTCTCATCCGAAGCACAAATTCCACACATTTTATTTTCTGCACTGTTAAGTTTAAACATACAGAAGATATATATTCTCTATTTGCTCTGTGGCTTACAAAAGCAGCGAGTTAAAAGTGCTTCACTAACAAACATTTCAAGTGAAAAGTGACCCAGCCTGATTTGTAACACATAACTAAGAAAAACAGTTTTCTTCAGCATTTCTATTTTCAAGACTCAAACTAATTAAAACATCTCTATTCCAAAGTGCATCCATACTCCAACTTCCTATGCCAAGTTTCTGTAACTCATCAGTCTTTAAGAAAAATGCAAGAACCCTCTTCCTACAATTTAAACACTCTTTCACTTAGTTCCTCTTCTACATTTGTCCACCCCTCAGTCAAGGAGATCCTTTTATTTTCTTGCACACTGACCATCGGAACCAGGAGCAAACCACAGCATTGTTGGTGACTATGCAAGAACACAAGTAGTCCAGTGAGATGCTTCCCATTCCAAACCATTCCTGTTTCCAGAAGTTGTGCATTAGATCTTCTGTGACAGAAACTTTGTATTTACTAGCCTCCCACTCATTAGTGAAGACTTTCTAATAACATTTTGCTTTTCAAATACTTTTCAAATCTATAAACACTTTTTGTTGCCCTGGTTTTTGTTAAGCCTTCTGTTTTTAACCTTGGAGTCAGATTCCTTCACACAGTTCATGTAAATAATAGCCAGTGTTTACTTAACAGTATTTTCTGTTTTTCATTCCTTTTGTGATAAGAGAACTTTGATGAACATCCTTGTTCTCCAGTGGGATTGAGAAGGAAGTGACATGCTCTCCAATCCCTTGTGGAGTTGGGACGTGTATATGAATGTGAGATATGTCAATAATAAACATTATTATTCCCTCCTTTCTGCTGAACCTGGCAGGTGTGAGAGCCTCATTATTGTGTCTTCCCAGACACAAGTTTTAGCATCCAAAGCATCCCAAAATGATCTCCACATTCTATTCATGTCCTTTCAGGGTTGTATTAAGAAATATCATGGAAATGAATTGAGTGTAGAAGCATAAGAATCAGTATGCCATTGCACAAGTCTCCCATAACATATACACTGAACAGCAGTTTTACCTCCTCATCACAGTTACATTATAGATGCTAAACATTTAAATGCATTTAAGAAGTGTCAAGAAAATACTGAGGAAGAATTCACTGATGGCAGTTGAGTATAAAAAGTTAGCATCACTATCTGGCACAGGAGCTGCAAATCAACAGCAACTGTAAGAGTACCCTGATCAAGTGGCATTGCATCTTTCTGAGTAGTACTGGGCCATATTTATATAAAAACTATGTTCAATTTCCATGCATAAGAATTTTATAAGTACTGAAATACTCAAGCTACTTAATTCTCCTTCAAAAAGGGTTGTATTTGTACCACAATTGCTTCCTGATAAGTCCACATCACTCAAAAAGAACAGCAAAAGGTTGGTTTTACTTCACTGACTTCAATGAATGGAAGTCTCCTAAAAACACCATTCATCTTTTCAAAGTCCAACTTTGAAAGATACTCAGGATCACAACTTCGACTGCAGTTAACAGGATATTGATATTCTCAACATCTTGGAACAGTGAGGAATCCTTTCAGCTTGCAGTTATATGCATTTTTTTAATGTAGCAAACAATTAGTCATGAGAAAAGCAGTCTTTTTTGTTCTTGTAAGGATATCAACAGAAATGCTTCAAGGACTGAAGAGCAGGAATTTTTGTGTGAGAGACTTAGCATTAACACCAAAATCATAAATGAAGACAACAAATATTTATTTCTAATGGAGGGTTTTGTTTATTTTTAGTATCTTCCATTTTCAAAGTGTATAAGAATTTAAACAGATTTATGCCATTATTACTTGGAGGTAGGAGACAGCCTCAACCCATCATTTTGCTGTCCTTCAAGTCTACACCAGTGGCCTTTTTACCTGTCCAAAATATTTAGCTATTTGAGGACAAAATTGTGGACAATTAGTTCCAAAGAGAAGTAAGTAACACAGATCTTCATATGATGAGCTCTTTCCAATTAAGTAAAGAAGATGAAGACCGACTGCTGCTAACATCCATCTGAAGCTTCCTATAATAAAAGTCACTATATTGTATAAAATTAAATAAAACTAATACTAGTTAATACTTTTAAATGCTAATCAAGACATCACAGAGTATTTATTAATAAACGGTTGATCCAGCCACTCAATTAATGGTGCACTTCAATAATTTCTGATAAACAGGAAAATGTTTATTTATTAAGATCACCCAAACTGACTTAAGCCTGCTCCAGTTAGTGACAAACGATAACTTGCTGCTTTTACTCAAAATCCTCTAAACATCAACCCACTGATTACAGCAGCCAATCTATCATCCAGATTATGCTGTTCTTCAGATACACCACTTAAAACATAATAGTTACTTCTCAGTCGTAATTATTTACCTTAGAATCAGTCTCTTTGTGATGTTTGGCACAGGATCGAAGCTGAGTTATCCAATATTGTTTCTCCTTTGCATCAGCAGCTAGAACAGAAACAAGAAAATGCAGGGGATCACACATAAATCAATACTCTTTTTGCACAAGAGGTAACAGAGCAGGGCAGGGGGGAAAGATTAATTATTGATTAGGATGCAGCATAAACCCTAATTTATGCTATATAAGTACACATACGTTTTTCAGAACAACACATCTAAACCTGTACTTAAGAGGCTATGGCCAGTTGGAAGAGATAAGCTTATGACTCTTCTTCCTCTCCACACGTTAGTAAAAGCAGAACTACCTACCTCAAGATGACATGTTTGTTTAAAATTTTTCGTCCACTTTTGTTTTACTTGTCTGTCTCTGTGATGGACAAGGGCCACACCATAGCATTTAAATCCATAAAAGCTCTATACTTAGGCTGTCGATCAGCTACCAGACAAGCTACCAGTTCCCCAGATGCTCTTTTAATGGAGTTCAACTGAATCTCTCTCTAAACTCATGTCATTCACATGCAACTTAAAGACACAGGAATAAAAATCATTATTTCCCACACACACCTTTAAAAACCAGCTTTAAAAATTATTGATGGGTTTGTCTACTCTCGGGTAGCTCCTGTGTAATATAGTAATTCTGTTTAGGAAAGAGGCTTTTTTTTTCTTGAACAAACAACTACTACAGGAATCCTCACTAAGAATGGCAATACAGACTTGATAATTTCAGTAAATATTTTCTCTTACTTCCTCTTCTATTGAGTATCTTAATGGTTATTGACTTGGCATAAAAATTGTTTACTGATTTTAATCAAATTCACAGACATCATTAAATTAAAAGCAGCATATTGTAAGCATTTGATAATTTCAAGTGATTGGAAAAGCATAATGAAACAACAAGTGTTCATGATTTCTAGCTGTGCAACTTTTAAAGCATTTTAACAGACATTTCCCCTGGTTGTTTCTGAATTCAGTTCTGTGTATAAAAGAGCAACAGACCATACAACAGGGGACTTCTGCATACTCAGTCCTGCTGGACAACTGATAAACTGTGGTCAGAATAAGGCTAAGAATACTTTTGTTACAGTGCATTACATGTCTTTTTTTAAATAAGTTTATTTCTTATAAATTAGTTTGATATGAAAACATCACGATCAATCAATCATACTGAAAATACCTTACAATCAGAACATTGCCTTTTTTTCTCTTCCTTTTTCATAAATACTGCAAAGTAACTCCTATGTACCCTATATTGTCTGTCTTATACTTGGGAACAAGAGAAGGGAAGATTTTATGTTACAGGTGCATTCAATTACTCCAAGACTGATAAGAACGTAATATCGTAGCATCTTCCCACTGATACTTTTCCCTTCTCTGACCCATCATCAGATTCATTACTGCACATTATCTGCAGGACAATGGCAGGGAAGAACAGTACTGGAAAACAAATGTTATGCTGTGGACAGAAATGAAAGCAGCTTTTTCTTCCTTTGGAAGCAAATACGATATAGCATTCAGTCAAAATGTCACAGTAACAGATTACAGAAGCCACCCTGAGGTACCTTCCAGCCCTGAAAGTCTATATATTGTAAAGTCATATGTACTTAACTCCAGATTACTCCTCCACTGTGTTCTAAAACATACTATGTCATAATAGAGCTGTATAGCCACTACTTTCTGATAGCACAGGGAAGTAAAAGAGAAATGAGACGTAAGAGAAGAGATGCAGAAGTGGGAGTGGGAGAAGAGAACACTTCAGCAGGCACTGTGAGCAGCACTGTACCTCTTAACTTGTACATCTCTCCATTAGCAGAGTAGACCACCAACATGTGTGGCACTTCATCACTGGGCGATATTATAGCTCCAGCTAAAGACAAGGCTCCTCGTGGCTTTGGGCTCTGGTTTTTAGTTTGCTCATTCATGAAATACTGCAGAATCCCCGTCTCAAAGTCCAGCACGAAGTACCTGTTGAAAGAAATTACAAGCATATAGTATTTCTGCAGAAGTTTTTCATGCATTCAGCCAAAGAAGGGCACAGATTGATCTTAATCAAGATCACAAATATACAAATGAGATTAAAGTAACTTTTGTAATTACAATTTTATAAGGTATTGTTATTTTGATCATTAGGCTTGGTTTTTCAGGGGTAGGTGACCTATTCTTTTATTCATAATACAAGCTATTTCACAATAAACCAACAGCTAGGACTGAAAGATCACACAAACAAAAAATAAACTAACTGGGTTGCCCAAGTGCACTAAGCGAAAGTGAAGGTATTTCAAAGTTGGTGTGCCAGCCTCAAGAGTTGAAAACATTTATTTTTTCACACATATAAACCTATTTTTCACAACAGCACAGATTCTAAATTCCATTTCCCTCTGGTAATCTTCTACGCTATTACACAGAACAATTATTTAACACTAACCCTTGACCAAGAGGGAACAGACAGCAACCTCCTGGCTCACATGGAGGTCAGTCTGCTACGACCCCCAACACACTAGAGTGAAGATCACACAAACGCAGGCTACCCCCTTAGCTTCTTCAAAAAGCCACCCCTAACAATCTGGCTAATCCCACTAACGTGGACATTTGTAATACATACTATTTGTGATTGTTCCTCTAAGATAAGGTTATCACAGGTCAGTATTTCAGAAACTGGGATTATTCAGACTTCCATAGCTTTGTATATCCCAAATTTGCTCAAGTTACCACTTTGTTTCGAAAGCAGTGTTTTGTCTTAGCTCTTTCACAATATCCCCAAATGCAGAACATCTCTAACCTTTCCCATCACGGAACATTTCCAGGATTGTCTTCACAGCCTGCAGTTATTGGTGGTGGTCTGCTCCTCTCTTTATTCACACTAAATAAGCCTGGACACGATGCAAGCAGTTATTGCCTAAGATTTATAGAGTTTCAGACATTTTGCTTGGGACCCCTTCCTTTGCCGCAGTTACACTTAACTCTACTGCCACTGCCTTCACATCAGAGCAAAGATCAATTTCTCTCTCAGTTCTTACAGATTAACAACCCTGTCCCAAAGACTTTTAAGACAGGGCATCACTACACCCTTCACTTCTGCCCTGACTCCATCTCCCATAAGCACTTCTGCATCCTTTCCCTCAGGAAACAAATGGTAAGCCTCCCTTTTTTAATCATGTAGCACATTGCTTCACCTTCTGTCTAGAGGTCATCTTCACCACAAAGAAGGGCTAGAGGAATGGCAAGCTGAATTCCAACCACATTTTCAATAGCAGAGAGAAAAATAAGGATGCCCTAAAAGGGCCAGAATTTCAGATTACCTTACTGACTTGTATTGTACCAGTTCATAACCTTCCTGTTGCGTTTGACTTTTAAATGATTTTACAATACTGCTCTCCCACTTACAAAGCATTTTTTCTCCTCAGGTTGCTTAGTAGGAGAAAACAATGTACTTAACTGCATGGGAAAATGGCAGAATTGGAAAACATTTTTTAAAAAAATACAGACTTGCATATTTCATAGTAAATTTTAATTTTGCTCATTCTCATTTTTCCCTGTCCATTTTGGGATTATCTGTTACTTACTCAAGAGAAAAAGCAGAGCACTAGACAGAAGTGATGCTGTACCCCTGAGAAAATTACACAGTAGCTTGACCCTAGAGCTAACGCTTCTCCCCATCATCTCTGAGCTCAGCAAACAAGTCTAGACTTTATATGCAATGATGTTCATTCCGAGCCTGTGCCATCGTCATTATAATTTCATTGTCCTTTTACTGTTCAGGTACAAATAATTTATTTCAGCCTTTGTTATTTGGCCATTTTTTAATCGATTACTGCCTTGGAAATCACCATTGTGGTTACTAAAGTACAGCTCTACAATTAACAAAAGGAGGAACAACAGCTGGAGGAGAAAAAAAAGGAAAGAAAAAGAGAAGCAAGAAGAAGTCTCTTCTTCCCCTATTAAGACCAAAGGATTTGGGGGAAAAAAGTTCCTCTGAGTCTATTAGAACAGAATCTATTAAGTTACATAAACACTACAAGCACTTCAGCTCAGAAACTTTTGCATGCTAGACCAGCAAAGCACTCCCAGAATGACCGTAAGCTCCACAAAAATGGGCTTTGCATTGGCTTAAAGCTACCCCAGGGAAGGAAACCAGCCATTCGAGTACAGAATATACCTTTACCAGCATAATGACATCAGACAGCAGCAACTTCTGCAAATTCCCAAATGCAGACAGCATCCTTCCACATCCTTGTTATCACAGCTGCAGCAGTAGTGCTAACTGGACCTTCTAGCCAACCACAACCTATTTTATGTACAGTCTCAGAAAAACAGAACATCATCACTGGCCTTCTACCTTAGGTTTTTTGTGATGATGTCTTAGAAGTCTGTAAAAGCAAGGAATGTTTCCAGTAGGTATCAAGCAGTAATTTTAAGAAAGAAAAAGGTAACCAAGCCCTCACATCACCCTCAAGTATCCTGCCTTCTTTCTTGTCCCAAAAGAACCAGGAACTTTTCACAAGCGTCTTGGCCGTGACACTGTTCACATCACACAGAATCAAGCATTTCCTTTTCAAAGGTTATGGTTTGATGTGCAACTCCCCTCTTCACCTTTCACACAGTGGTATCACAGAAAAAGACAAGAATAAACTGCACAGACAACTATAGCCTCACAAAAGAAGCAGAGAGATAACACACTTTGAAAACTGCTAAAAGGATAGAAAAAGCCAGGAAAAGGAATAAGGAATTAAATGTCAAATCAAGCAGTGCAGGGCTTCATACAAAGGAGGTGGAGGAGGGAGGAACACAAAGAGATAGGAAAAACAGGAGCAGCTTTCAAAAACAGTTTCTCGCACCACAGACCAAATGATGACCCAGTTCAGACCATCACAAAAACACAGAAGAAATGGAGACCAGAGTCTTTCATTAACTGAGGATGGAAAAGCATTACACATATAAAGCAGAACAGAAGAGAAAGGTACGTGTCCCTTTTTAGAAGCACTGTGCAGCTGAATCAAAAGGACAGGGATCTCTTTTAACTTCTAAAAGTCATTTGTTCTGCCTACCAGGGAAATAACAGCACTAACCTCTCTACAACTGATTCATCTTGCCACCTTATCATTATTTCTCTACTGGCCTTGCTTCACATTTACCCATGATGTCATATTTCTGTAATTAAATCCCAAATACCACTGACAAAAACAAAGGTACTTTTTAGAGAACAGTCAGGCAGGAGGCAGCAGAGCCCACTTATGTCGTACTTCTCACACAAAAAATTAGTGCTATAGAGAAATTGTGAAATAACTGTTACTGAAAGACACTTCCAAAAGACAGCTAAATTTTTCTGTTACTCCAAAACCAGAATTTTCTTTATCTAATTAATAGTCCTTAAAAGAGTCCATCTAGAGGTAAGGTAGAAAATCACCACTTAAGCATATTTTAAGCAGTTTTAACTGCTTAAGTACAGTTCAGAACAGACATGTAAAATTACAGGCAAGAAAATGCAGGCTACTTCACAAAAGAAAAGCCAATGGATTTCTCACTTCAGATCAAATCCATTCAGAGACGAGAAGCTTCCTGATCCTCTGGCCCAGCTTCCCTCAAACTCCTGAGATCCATCAGGATACTCCCACTCTGCCATTCCAACCAAATGCAGAGCCACTACCAACTGACATCAATTACAAGCAAAAACATTCACCACACTCCACAAAGCTGAAGTCTAACACTACCAGAATTGTTACGTTTTAAGCCATCCAGGAGTTTGTCAATATGGCCTGATGACGGTTTATTTCTCTTTTACTTCCCATATTTCAAATTCAATGCCCTCTCTGCATAAATGCTAAGTCTTATAAATTCTACAACTGTCTTAATTAAACACTCATTATGCTTCACCATGCCCTTCGTCCATTCACTCATTCATTCATAGCCATTTTAAAAAGTTTTAAGATGTCAAGCAGAACATGCGTGACGAGATAGGAAGTGTAACTATGTTGCCTTCTTAAGTCTTAGAAGGAAAGGGTCAAACACTGTAGTAATAAACTATTTCAACTGGGTTCGCTTCCACTAATATGAGCATTTATTATAGTAATAATTATAAGATGTTCATATAATTATATAGTATTACAGTAATTCATTATTAGTTCCCTTTTCAAGAAGGCTTTAAGAAAAAGCAATAACTATGCTTTAAAAGAGTGATAAAATGCTGGTAGTACAGCATGAGATCAAAGTGCTCTACCACTAGAGCCTGTCAACAAAGAATAGCAGCTAAACAGGTCTTCCATGAGAAAAACTGACATTTCAACAGTATACCAGATTTGAGGCAATAAAGAATTTTTTAAAAAAATGTTTAAAAGACACGCATAAGTATAAGAAGCACATGATATGAACATTTCCCATGTAATTTACTTGCCTCACTGGATTTAAGAATTTTAATTTTCCCATTTCCAGTCAAATTAATCATTTCCATATTCTCCAGTGAAAATGAATACTTTGTAAGTAAATAATAAAAAATAATTCTACACATTTCTGTGCATTTCATCATTCAATTATTACAACATGGTGCACTGCTCCTTGAAGCTGTCACTCAGATGCAAACCTGCAACGCACCCAAAAGTATGCTTCCAACAGGAAAAACACCTCAAAATAAGTTTCTCCTTTTCTTCCCTTATTCTGAGCACATCCCAGAAACCAACCACGTGAACCTATGTTTTCACTGCTCAGTAATCCCAGGAAGTTTTCAGTGTAGGACTGCTAAACCTTTCCATTGTGTAATGCATTCCTAGCGATTTGAACACTCCTCACACCCTTCTTTCCCAGTTAAGTCAGTTTTCTGGACCAGATTTTGTACAACTTTCAGTTTGAATCCATAATGTGACAGAGGTTTTCTATACAGATATTTGCAGCTGGACGACTACAACTCAATTTCTGACTCAGTCTTCTAGAACAACCTCAACTCTTTGGAAAGCAGTATTTATTAATTATGTCCTTGGGTTCATAAAGGTAGCCTACACTGGAGTCCATGCTAGTTGGACTCTGTCTAATCCCAGACTTTATGTTTAAAACTGGTATGGATGTCCAAATATGGCACACTAGCACAGACAAATCCTTCTCACTAAATTATTCATTTTTCTGTAATTTCCAAACAATAAAATTGTTTTCATTACATAATGACCTAACACAGCAAGTACTTCTGTATGGCAAGGGATGTTGGGTTGTTTCTACAGCAGGCTAGCTTTGTTTTGCCTTTTTGGAGATTCTTTCCCCAGTTACTTAACTCACTGATGAATAGAGGAGCTTTTCTTTCTAAAACACCACTTTAGGTCTTCCGTAGACACCTTTCCTCCTAAGCCAGTCTCACAATACATACTTTATGATCTACTTTTTATTTTGTTTTAGTCATAAAAACGCAAATTGTTTAAATAAAATACATTTATTTGAAACAGGACAGTATTCACCCAGATTTAAAACCCTGACAGACAGCATCACCTTCCCTACCACATTGGAAAAGTAACAATTCCTGTGTTTTCCTTTCTCAGACTGCTGAATTCATCATTCCAGACAATGTGACAAATACTATGCTCTAGTCCATACTTCAGCACCAAATTAACTCAAGAACAGAAGCAGCTCACAATAGAAGAATTTCACCACCTTCTTCAACCACTGTTTTCAACATTCCTGAGTTTCCAAACACATTTTCCTTTTGCTTCATTCCAATCTGCCCCCAGTCACTGCCAGGACATGTTTTTCAGTGATTCCACAACTCTCTAAAGGAAGATTTTCAAGAATAAGGAATCAAACTATTCTGCAATTTTCTTCCTTTTTTAAAAAAAGTAGTTTTAAAATAGGTAAGAATTGTGGGATAGAAAGCAAATTACTGTGTCAAAGGAACGCAAAATTTATGGCTCCAGTAACTGAACGATGTGTCACACAGAAATATTTCATTTTAGGAAACTGTATCTTATTAGGACATCCTGAACATCGCATTTATACAACTGCTTCTTTTTTTCCCCTTTTACCTTGATCCATAAAATTAATGGAACTATTCAAGCCAATAAAGATAAAGCATGGCACGCACACATTTGACAGCCAAGGACTTTATTATTAAAAATTATCTCCAAAGCTGTCATTTAAAGACTGATGATCAGGAGAACATGCTTACATTTCAGTAACTCTACCATCTTTTCTTCACTGAGATTCCTCAATTTATCCTTTTCTAACATAAGAAAGCATAAGAACCACAGTATTATTAAAAGCTTTACTGACTTTGAGCATCTCTGTATGAAAACTGGATTTTTAGAACAGTAATTTTTCTGCATTATTGGAATTCAATCAAGATGAACTACAATTTGCTGGATACTTTTAGAGGTGTTCCATATCTAAAATGCGGTTAAGAAATAGAAGTATTATCCACAGCTAATAGATGAACAGCTTGTTTTTGTTGATCACGCCCTTTACAATTTTAACATCCACAGATTTCTCATACAAATAAAATATTAAGAGAAATCTCCTTTCCTGTTTTGTCAAGTCCCAGGAAGCTCTCTTTATGAACCAGAATGTCACTTCTTTCTCGGTGAAGAAAAAATTACTACTGACCAGCTCATCAACTTCTGCTTACAATCCCAATTATTTTCAACTGTCTGAACTTCTCTGTAGTCAGGAACAGATATCTTGCCCAGATTTTACAGCAAAAGAGACTACAGTAAGAATAAACGTTAAGAATTGCTTCGGGGCTGTTTCTTAGGAAGAAGGGAGGAAGAATAGGCCTAAAAATAATGCATCCATTTGTACCCATCAGGCTTTGAATTCATAGAGAACCGTGGAAAAGTACATTCATCTATGCTTCAGTACAACATGGCCATGCTAAGAGGTAACAATTTCAATTTAGGGGCAAATATAAACAAAAGGTACAGAGTTGAGTTAGATACCATTAACAGCACCTACTGCCCACAGCCCATCACACTGGCTGGCTACCCAATGCTACCTCGTGACATTTAGTAGTTACTGCCACCTTCCTTTTCCTTGCTCCAAATTCACTACTACTTAACAATTAAGCGGACTCAAATTTTTGTACTGCTGGTCAAGAGAAAAGGAACATGACTGGGGGAATAAATGGACTACTGTAATTTTAATTCTGGAAATGTTATTATCCAGCGCGATTCAGGCCACAGTTTAAAAATAGAGATTCCAGGCAGGAAAATATGCTTCCCTTCATAAGAAAAACAACAAAGACCTAAAACAAAACAAGAACCGAGTAGTTACATGTCACTTCTAATGATTTGCATGTAATGAAAGGATGTTAACCTTTAGAAAGACACAATTCTATGAGATTCTAAAACAAGATCAAGGAAACACACACGAGACAACTAGTTAGACACACACCAACTTCATTCCCCATCTGAGGGGAAGGCAGTGCTCTGCATGACACAAGGCTCAGTAGCTAAACTGGTTCTCACTGAAGACAAGTCCACAGTAGTTATTTGCAGTCATCTGGACACCAAGAGGGTAAGGAAGCTGTCTGGCTCATCTTCTCCCAGTCCCCCCTTTCCACTTTACCCAGGAGCAAGGCTTTGCTCCTTTGAGAAGGTAAAACTACAGACACCTACTTTGCACCCTGTATGGACAACTGCTTCTCTGTTCCAAGTCTATGTGCAGTCCTGTTCTGTCCCAGCTAGCAATAAAAATTCCACCAATAAACAAGGCAGCTATCAAAAACCAAGTGCTTCACTTTCTTCCGTTATCCCAAAATACAGCTACACTGGGCTTTAAGTTCAGATGTTTAGCTTTCACCTAGTCATCCTCAAGAGGATGCAAAGAAGTAGAATGCATGTAAGTAGTCAAGGAATATCCTAGTTGCAAAGTACCTTAAGAATACCCAGAAAAACAACTGTTAGAAGAACTTATTACCTTACTGGTAATAACTTAGTAATGGTAAGAACTTAGTAACTTATTGGTGAGAGTCAGTAAGTAAACGACAAAAATTAATTTGCTTTCATTTTCATAACAAATCACCTACCAAGAAAATCCAAAAGCGAAAACACACAAAAAGCCCCCCAAACCTAAACACTGGGGGAGAGGGGAAGCGGACACACACACTAAAAATTGGAAATTTAAATAAATGTAAAGAAAATATAGACATATATATGTAATGAGACAATTAACTACGCCTAGCTTGTGAAAGAAGCTTTTACGCACTAATGTTTGTAAATTTGTCTACTCACATTAGCAGTTATCAAAACTGATAACTGAGCAAAAAGCTGCATCACCACATAGCTTTAAACGTCTCCCAAAATTACACCAGCTATGCCAGGAATCTTATTGCCTATTCTTTTCTGAACACAAAACCCCACCAAAATTGCAAATAATACAGAAATATTCGACCTTCTGAAAAAACACATTACTTCTCTGCTTGACACTTTCTGTAATATGTTTCAAAAGATCTGACAGGTTTGGCAAGCACACTTCACATCAAAAATTGCCTGGTGCCTCACATCAATTCATCTTTCACAAAGTACTTACAAAAAGCACAGAATTAAATAAACAGCTTAGAGGTTGGCCTAACATACCAAAAAATACAGCTCTCCAACAAACCCAACACCAAATTTCAAGGAGAGTAATCAAAAAGAAGGCAGCACGGAAGGCAGCCACTGTGAAGGCAGCTGCTCAGAGCACTAATGAGTCCAACAGTGACTGACACTACTATGTATTATTCTTTCAACAGTCTCTCCTTTGCGTAGGGACATCCACACACACACAGAGAACACTCTTCCAAGATGATAATATATGAAGACAAATCAATAATGAAGTGAGATTTGACCAAGGGCAGTTATTTTATGGAGATTTCTGTCTGCTACTTGTCACATCCTGCAGAACACTTCACAGATCGACTAGAGAAGATGTGACCTTTGCTTGGTCTTTCTGCTACTTGCTATTACAACATCCACAAATGAATCAAATATATTCATTTGACAGCCCAGTTCTCATGAAACATAATGAGAGACTCGCAGCAAATTCACTCACCTAATATAATGCCCCCACAACACACAGTCTCAGAGCCCAGAATTGCTGGTTTTTTATCAGCTTTACCATGCAACAGGGTGTAAAGAAAACCACATCCCACTGAATTTGTGTGAGTTAGCCAGGTCTAAATCACAATTTTATCTCAAAATACTATCATTTATAATCCAAGTTCTCTACAATTTGCAGCTACTGAATTTTAGCAATCCCAAACATAAAAAACCCCTAAAAAAGGCTGTTGAACAAGAAAGTTAGGTTCAGTTGAAATATCCCCACAACCCTCTCCTTTGCCTCAGCACCTAGAGCTTGTCCTCTGAACTACGTTACTAGAAGGTCACAAAACGTATGAAGGAAGCAATAAAGCCCCATGTAGTCACACACCCGGCGTCTAATACGCTATCTTCCACTGGCCGCATCCTAGGTTTTATTATCACTTCCCTTTCACGGTGTACCAGTGATGAATCGAACCCTTATCTGCAGAGGTAAAGTTGGTTTATGTTTCCCTGATTTGTACCTCCCAACTCTTCCCCTCTCTTCTCCAGCAACTTGCATTCCTCATCGGTGATAATTAACCCAGCACTCCTGTTATCCAGTATCATGTCCCATCTAGAAGAAGCACCTTCAGACATCTGTAGATTTTAGGAGCTCTCTTTTGCTGCCAAGAGCTACAGACTGTATACAGAAAAGCACTCAGCTATGAGAAAACCAATATGACCCCGAGTTTTTATGCCAGACCTGATGTTAGTTAGGATTTCACCTGGAGATAAAATACTTTCAGGGACTGAAATATTAATGAAACAAACAACAAAGGCACGGGGAGTGACCCTGGACAACAGCACAAATGGTGAAGCTGAGAAGGAGACAAGCGCTGGATGACAAACCAAGAGACGGGCTAACACCTCCAGGCATGAATATCAGGCAAACTACTCAGGTAATCAGACCTCAAAACAGACTGCAGAGACTGCAAATAGAAGTAGCTCAAATTACAAGACTAGTCTAGCTTCAATTAGAGTAGCTGTAGAGTAGTTCAGCTACTTTCAAGTACTGCTTTTTGCTCAATTTAACAATGAGAGCACAGAAATTAGGAGTATCATTCAAGTCATATCTTAAGCCAACTACAGAGACAAAACGAGTCTGGTATCTCAGCCCAAACTATTTGGCCTGTGTGTCTCCATGTTAAAAACCAGGGCAACTATCTGTGTAGGTAAACCCTAAGGCTGCTCATGAGTGAACATGGTCCCATATTCAACAGTAACAGCCTGTAGTGGTAAGTCAGGAATCTTCAGGGAGTTGAGCTACACATGAATAAAAGGACTAAATGTCAACGCAAGCAAAACGGCCATTGGAGTCCTTTCAAATTTCATTTTTACTGCTTACTGGAAACCAAGGTTGCTTTAAGACACACTGTAAAAATCCCAGTCATGGGAAAGACATGCAACTATTGTAAATACTCTTCTAACAACTGCACTATTTTGTATATAGTAATTATTGAACTAAATAGCTAAATCACTGAACTATCTTCACTATTACTTCTCCCCTGATCTTTTATTTTTGAACATGAAAGTTTAGATAGGATTCATAAGCCCTCTTAATAAAGAGATGTCGCCAACCTAAAAGTTTTCAATATAAAGATGTTGCTGAAAATTAATTAGAACAGTCACGTGTCATGGTTTATTGAGACAAAACATCAGTTTTACTACAATCACTCTGCTGCCAACAAGCGAGAGACAATTGACAGAGGAAATTAAGTGGAGGGATGAAGGAGCAGACAAGCGGAATAGTTTGGCAATGGGATGTGCCAAAAGCTTTTCATTAAATCTACCTAAAACTAAATAAACAGAAGTCTGAAGAATCATTTGACACTGCAGTCTAAAAAAGCACTTTAATAGCTAGACTTCCAACCACCATCCAGAACGAAACACTCTCCTGCACTGGATTATACATACATTAGACTAATTATTAGGTTAGTGAAAATTGAGGGGGTTTGCTACTTCTCACCAGTTTCAGAGATATTTAATTCTGCTCAAGTTACCGATACGAAATTCTGAAGAACATGACACTCCCTTGGAAACTAAAACCCTTTCAAAACCTATATTTAATATTATTTACATTTTATGTAATCTCCATGGATGAAGACAGGAAATCAGCACAGACATCCTCTTATCATTGCTTGCATTCTATGTAGCTTTGGTATTTCTCTCTCTATATATATATAAAATTCCTTTATGATCAGTTACCTAAAATGAAGAGGGGAAAAAGAAGGTTAAACGTTAAGATATGAGTCCAACTTAGATCTCCAAACTCCAGTTACTTGGTTTAGGCAGAAACATGTTTACACCACAGTCCACAGCAATGGTGCAAAATAAGCAGCTACTGCTCTCAGAAAATCTCAGTAAAGTGTTACATCACATAACTTGGCAAAGTGAAAAAAGCAGGTCCTAGAAAGCACAAATGAATACAGTTGTAATTTCTCTCTCTCCCTCCTCAAGGATGAATTACTGACTTGCTCTTTAAGAACCTAGTTCAGCTGAACTAGCCTTCCCCTATTTGACATCACACAGAGCTACTGCTCTGTCACCTTCCCTTCTCTGTCCCCATCACTGCCCAGTAGCAGCACATAGCAACACATCCTGTCGCTACAGGACACAAGAAAGAACCACTTTGACACCTGCCAGTTGAGCAAAAGAGGAGAACCAAGTTTATTTGAGATCCTTATATTTATAGATTTCTCAATTCCACAAGGGATTGGAGGGACAGTGTCACCTCCTCTTCCGTTCAGTGGACAAAAGAAACGCTCGTCAAACTTTCCTTCACCACAAAGAAATGAAAAGCAGAAAGAACAGTTAAGTAAACATTGTCTATTATTCACATGAAAGTGTATGAAAAACTGACTCCAAAAATGTAAACTCAGAAGGGTAAAAAAACAAGCAGGGCAACAACATCCCAGTACAGCGAATCCAGTAACGAAAGCTGGAGACCAAATAACACAGCCAGGTCAGTCTTTTGGTAGAAGGGGAACTTTGCAGAGTCATCCATACAGCAAGAAAGCAAGCCAATTCCTCTGCAACCACAAGCA
Source organism: Platysteira castanea (assembly GCA_013397175.1). Classification (NCBI taxonomy): domain Eukaryota; kingdom Metazoa; phylum Chordata; class Aves; order Passeriformes; genus Platysteira; species Platysteira castanea. The sequence continues at coordinate 1,382,102 of VYXC01002875.1, forward strand.
TCACATGGAAACCACTGGATTTTCACTATTTTCAGCTGTAGGTCTGTGTGGATACATGACCCCAGGCCGTAATTTGGTTCAGGCTGACTAAGAAGCAACAGGTCTCGTGCCCTGTGGTGAACCTGTGAGCTGGAAAGTTCCCGGCTCTGGTACAAGGGAGTGAAGGTGCCTCAGGAAAAGTATTTCGAAAGGTGGTTTCAAAATCCAAAAATGCAAAATAACTGAAGTACATAACAAGATTACAGCTAAAATGAAGACACCCATCCGGTTTACACCGGATGGAAGCCAAGCAGCCAACTACTTCACTACATAAATATTACTACCAGGATGGATCCAATTGGAGCTCTCCCTGAACTGCATGCCAGGTGACTCTCCCCTTGAGTAGGGATGCTCTCAAGGTTTAAGATTCCTTACCTGACCAAGACAGCCTTCCTTACACAAAGCAGAGAGATCCCTTACCTGTGACAAATTCTTGGAGACAGACTGTGAGCATGCTGAATTAATTCTAATGAAACATTGCTAATCCACAGAGCTGCTTAATATTATAAAAAACATTGTATGGATAATTCCATTATAGATAAACTTTTGTCCAAGTCTGAGACTAAGATTGGATCCAGCTCCACGTACTCTCCACAAGGAGTTAAGAAAGCAAGAGTGTCCCCTCTGAACTTTGTGACTTAACATGAGGGTCTTCCTTACTCTTTGCATCTCTGGGCTACATGTCAATCATTCTAACTTGATTCTAATTCAACTTTCCTGTGTATGTTTCTTCCACTCGGTAATTAATAAGGTGAACCTTGCCATCAAGCTTATTGAACCCTGTCAAACCATTCCTAAACCTTTTTAAATTCCATCGAATTTATTTAACTCTGTCAATTTATTATTTTGCCTCAGTAAAATGTATTGTCGCTTCTCTCTTTTGAATGAGGTGCATATTCTACTCATCCACAACAAGGTCACATGCATTTGTGATTGTACTTAGCAGTCCTGACTTGACAGCACAGAGAAGCTCACTTGTTGCCCCATTACCAACTTTCAACTACCCCAAACTCCTGGGAAGTAAGTTTTTATGCAATTTTGGCAACTACCTTCTCCCAGGCTGAAAACACAGCCTGCCCCACAATAACAACTATTTTACTAATAAGAATCTTAGACAGATAGTCAAAATAGTAAGAACAATTGGCACCATTCAGCAACAGCAGTCTTGCCAAATTACTCTCCACTGTGCTCACATTTTAAAATTACAAAACTCCTTCTTCCAGGGGCCTCCTACATTTTATTACATACGTTTCTGCCAAATCCCCTGTTGTATCTTACTGAATTACTGAGAAGAGTCATACTGGCTGATCAGCTGGCAGGTAAGTACTTTCAAATAAAATTTGACATCATTCTTAATACAAAAGCAATCAGTCTGCTCTACAAAAGTCAAACTCACCAGTAACTTTTTTAAAGCTTAACAATTTCTGCTGTCATTCCTATAGTTACAATCATGCTAGTATTAAAAACAAGCTGGGAATTGCTGATCTAATCCACCCTCCCCCACAAAAATAACTCCTTTGCCATAACTGAAACTATGAATTTTTGAGCTATGAACAGCTATGAACCAAGCTGCAAAAGGAAAGTTTAATTTCTTCCCTTTTGCAATAAACTAGTATATGGGCATTAAAGAAATTAGGCCAATAATGACAATATTATAGCAAAATCAAATTCTTTTAAACATGCTGATAATGTCTCTGCTTATCAATGACATAAAGCAGAATGACCTGCCTGGAAAAGATAAAACTATGGAACAATTAACTAACTTAATGAGACAAATAAAACATCTCTTAAGAGTCTGCTTCTAGTTCAACTTCAGATTTTTATAGAGTCTCTCAGGCCAGGTCTGTGCTCTACCCTTTAGGCAAAGGTAAAAACCAGCATTAAATATAGCAAAACAGCAGGCTTTTTTCCGCATGATGGGAAGTAACATCAAGTTGTGAGATATCTATTAGACATGAAGTTTAATGGTTCCAGTAACAGCTGGAACCTCAAATCTTACTCTTAGTGCCTGAACATTTAGGCTACATTTCAAACTTCTTCATGAACCTCCACAGTCATAATAATGAAATGCTACAGGGAGATTTGGAAGAAGAAAAGTTGTTATAGCTTAACCATTTCCTCAACTAGCAGATATAAGCAGTATGTTTTCCTTCAGTTACCAAAAGTCTAGAGCTTTTAAAAAACAGAAGCAAGAAAAATTATTCAACCACACTAAGTTCTCTTCAGTAATGACTTAGAATTTATTTCAATGTCTTTCCTGCAAGTGTAGTTTAAAGAGTTCTTCCATCTAGCTTTTTACCTCGTCCCTAATTATCATTTAAAAAAATCAATGGTGTGTTAAATACTTCTCTACTTCTCCAGTTGTCTGTAGTCTTTTTTTAGTTTATTCTCAAATGTTATCAACTGTTTGCAAATGGCCTTGACAGATGCTGCTCCTTAGCTGATAGTTTCTCTTACCTGACACCACAAATAGACAACATATGATTCCATTAGTTCCACTTCTTCCTTCCCCAAAAAAACCACCTCCTCTCAGTCATTGTATCAGAGACATCCAGATTACAATCAGAAATGCTCAAGCCAAAAAAAAAGGGGGGGGCAGGGAAAAGTCCAAAAAGAAATATCCCAACCGAAAATTTGAACTACGGAGAGATGCATTTTTTTTTAACAGCCATTTCAAAAAACTTACTATTTCTCAAAATAAAACATTGTAAAGAAGCATTATTCATTCACTTTATGGAGCACGAACTCTTAAGTCTCTTTCCTAACAGAGATTTGACATTTGAAGGTCACTTCTGCTCTGCAGTGCTCTTTGGTACGCCACTGCCTTGCCTTCACCACACTCCTCAGTACTCACAATGGTCCTGCACTGCAGCATTTGACAAGGTACCCTTCCCTGCTTTTCATTTCGTTTTGAGCACTGACAAGCAGACAGCATATAAAAGAACAGTAAGAAAAAAACCAAGATAAACCATGCCACCAAAAAATAAAAAAAAATGAAAAATAAAAAAAAAAAATTTAAAAACACCAAAAAACCAAAAAAACCAACAACCAAAAGACCCACAACTTAGTTGGAGAAAAAACTTCTTAAGAACAGGCTAAAACACCAGCAATAATTTTAGGCATATTCTTAGACTCCTCTAAGAGTAAACCTCATGCTTGCTGTTAGAATTGCAGAAGCCACCTTGCCTACCATGCAGTCTCCGAAAAAAATGAAAGAGCAGATAACAATGCACAAAAAGAATTTCAGGAAAAAATTCAATAGCAGGGATTTCAAGAAACAGAACTTTTTCCTGTGAAGGGAAAGACAAAAGGTAGTTTCATTTTTTCCTTCAGCTGTATAAACACGACACAATTTAAGCGAACCTTTGAACCCTCTGTTGGCAAATGTGTACAGAAAGAAGGTGCGAGGGAAGTGGAAGTGTAAAAATCTCTTTTAAACAGAAGAGACCCATCCAAGAGTCCAAGTACCTAACAGAAGACAGTACCACCAACAAACCAAAAATGTAAGGACAGAACAAATGGAGGTAATAAACAAATCGCCAGAGCAGAAACAGTTTTCATACTTCCAGCACCAAGTTAATTTCATAATTCTATTATTTTTCTGTTAAAAAGCAGGCAATCAGCATTCTAATAATCAAATCCAGTTGAGGGAATTATTTAATGAAAATTAAAACTCAACATGAGTACTCAGAGTAGGTATTTTCAGTCTCTCAGACATCTGCTCCTGATGTCCTGACACCATCTCAAGTAAAAAAATATCTGTGAGAAACTGCACTATATTTTTGCCTATACCAGCTGCTTTCTCTATTACCAGTGACAGTTCCACTAAGCTTTCCAGCTCCCTCAGCTGAGACACCTATTCCCATCTCTTGGGCTCAATATGTTCAAGTGCCACTTTTGAAAAATCAATTCTTAAGCTCAAGGGGAATAAAACCTACAAAAAGCATCATGTCATTAGCCTGCTCTCTGGAACCTCAGGTCATAGCTCATCTACCTTTTATTTTTAGCACTTCACAGAATCACAGAATCACCAGGTTGGAAGAGACCTCTAAGATCATCCAGTCCAACCCACACCCTAACACCACCTCATCTAAACCATGGCACCGAGTGCCACATCCAATCTTTTTTTAAATACATCCAGGGATGGTGATTCCATCACCTCCCTGGGCAGACAATTCCAGTAGTTCACCACTCCCTCCCATGAAAAAATTGTAGTATTTTCATATCTGATCTCCTTACTTCCAAATGTTTTCTTCTCTTCAGTCCATCTCCTATACTTGCTGTTACACTATCAAAAAGCAAGATCAAATAAATGGAAAAGAGAAGGATTCTCAGAACATGGAAAGGAGGACTGGCAGACTCATATCATCTACCCAATCCTACAGAAAAGCTTAATATTCCACTGCCAACCTGTTTGTTCATTTCAAGGAGCAAGACTACAGCTGGCAGCTGCTGAGCTCTTCTCAAGGCTTTAATTCTTCCATTTAAAAACTAGCATAGAGAAAAGAGAAAAAACCTAAGTGATGAGCAGTTATAAGCTGCTACAGTCTGCTTAGACAGTCCAGCTATTTTCTGCAGCTCATCCCTCAACTCAGGGACTCCCACCGGAAACCCTGTGCCAAAGGAGCAGCCACCTAAGCCTCCCACCAGTTTTCACAATCATCTGACCCCTCTACAGAAGGGCCAAGCACAGGGAGACACCTCCAATACTTTTCCCTCATGGACAGGAGCACAGTGTGTTACAGGAAGCCCTGAGCTAGATTTGAATAATCTGCCAGCCTTCTGGTTCACAGCACAGCAAAATTACAGTATCTGTCACAGGATTTCCCTTGGCCAGCAGCATTTAAACCACTGAATGAAGTAAGCTGTGCCACGCCTGCAACCTATCCTTTGGGCCCAGGGGCTGTGAATCAGCTCCGTACAGCTCAACAGCTCTCACCAGTGAGCTCACAGGAGCTGATGAACCCCAGGCCATGTAGCGCTGAGCGCACCAAAGCCGGGCTGTGGGCAGCCGGCACAAACCTCCACAGCGAAACGCTCCCGAGTGGCGCAACACCCGGGCATCACCTGCCTACACCCCGCAAGCAGCATAGGGCACGCAAGGTCATAAAGGCTGGAAAAGCACTGGATTACCAGAAAGCTGCAGAATCAAACTAGCAGCTTGAACCCCTGACCCCCTGGCAAGGACAGAGCTGCTGAACGTGGCTGTCACAGCCCACAGGTTATCAATTGCTCGCTGCAATCCAATCTCACATTTGTGAGCTCTGCTCACATCTGCGAGCTCTCCTTTAAGATACTGGCTGTTCTCACGGCTTCTTATGACTATCAAGTCTAAATTAGTATCTTAATTAGAAAAGAAGGATAAGAGTACTAGTGCTTTTCCCAGCATAATTACATTTTCACTAGGGTTTTTACTACCAAAATATAATGACTGGGGGGAGGAACTAGCAGTCCTGTTAGCAAGTTATTTAATGACAGAAGAAAAACAAGGAATTAGAAGTTCCTGGTATTCCAGTCTCTGGCTGTGTTTTTCTCATCCAGGAGCAAAGAGAACTACTCCCAGATCAGGTGTCCCAGCTTTCACTTCTAGGGAAAATTACCAACTTTCCCCTAACCAGTGCAATTTGGGACTTGGGAGGAGAAGAGGTAATTCTGAAATAAGCCTCAAAAGCACGTTTAGATTAAAGTGCCCTCCCAAAGAGAAACAGAGAGAAAAGAAGGAATACAAAAGAAAAATATGAACCACACATTTTACCAGCAGCCTCCAGATCCCTTGCACTATCTCCGGGATGATGACTTTACTTGGCACAGTAAACTGCATTCCTTACTGGGTGTGGCACAATTGCAGATACACTGTATGATGCCTGGTAAGCTTTAAGTGTATACATAGATTTAAGTGGATAGGACTTGCATCAGCACCAATTATTACTGCAGCTTTTACAAACAGAATATGGAATTACAGAAATGCCTTAGGATGTTCAAAATAGCCTGAAAAAATAAAAGAGAACAGAGGTACTTGCAATAGAAGGGCGGACAGGGAAGTATAGCATGATTACAGAGCTAATTTAAAATAAATTAATTCAATTTTACCTAGTGATCTTCTACAAAAGGATGTAACTGTATTAATAAAGATTGCCATACTATGTAAGAACTTATTTTTTCTGAGTACATGTTATGTTAAGGCTTGGTAAGCATTTCATTTATGCTTTTAAAATGGCATTAAAAGTTTCAAGTATATTCAAGACTACTCCTAGTTTATTTTTAGATCCACTAGATTTCAAGTTGACATCTTTTCAATATTCAGAGGCTACTTTGTTGAAGCCAACTTTTTAAGAACAAGAACCTGTCAAAGAAAGATACTGACCATACTGTATTACAATAATGCAATCCAATGAGGTTCAAAGCATAACCACATCCTGTTGGTGGATATTATTGCATAAATTTTCAATTAGCTGCCTTGAGTCAGCAGAGCTTTACTGAGGTTGTATCACAGTTCACCGACTTCTTTGCCAGACCTTCAGAGTTCATCCTTGTTTTGCAATGCCCTGTCCTCAGCAAGAATCATTGCCAGGAGATAGAAACTCTTCACTGTTACTTTCTAGTCTGCAGCTAAAAACATCAAGGAAGAAAGACCTCAAGAAATAACAAACTTCCTGTAAATTGAAAAATTAATGTTTAGATTTGAAAACCATCTTGTAATCAATCAATGAGAGTCATTTGTAGACCTCACCATTACACCAAGAAAAGAAAAACAACATATATATATATTTAATCTATCAATAATTTAATGAAGAAAGATGTGGTCAGTTAGAGATCCAGCACCTCTTACTCTAACCTCAGGACTGTTAAGCATCACATCTGATACTGCAAATTTTGTGAAGTAAAATAGTGTTCTCAGATAAAAAATAATTTTTTTTTTTTTTACAACTCGGGGCTTTTTTAAGAAGACACTATCACCACAAAATATGGTGTTAAAAGTTTAAACAATAGAACAGTTGTGCTACAATCCAATTTTAATAAGTATTTTATTTTTACTGAGTAAGGCATTGCAGTACTGACAAGGATGCAAGCTCATGGGTGCAAGCCTTTTTTCCCTTTTTACCATTTCTAACAAAACAAAGTTAAATAGTTTGAAACACCTTATATCAGAAGTGTGCTTATCTTCGTCAGTCTAGGTCATCAGTTATAATGCCTATACAAAGCTTCTGTATTCAAGAATCTGGCTTTCTGATACCTGCCTCACTGTCATTTAGCTAATTTTGGCTTGTGGACATATCTACATTACTCATATGATTCATGTGGAAGAAACTCATAATAATAAGATCTGATTATCACCTGTGAAAGGAAAACAAAAATTTTAAAGTTCATTTCCAGGAGAAAAAGATATATACATGATGCCAGGAAACACCAGTCCTCAAACCAATCCTTCATTCCTCCATTCCACTCTGTACTTCTCATATAATTAATTGAGGGTATATTCTCTATAGCTGTTCTAGACACAAAGTATTATGATATATTCTAAGTGAATACATGAACTGCCAGATACTTTCCAGCAGGCAAATGCTTTCTGAACGCATCTATTTCAACAATAATTTTTGTGCGAGTTGATGGAATAAAACATCTGGTTTTAAATTTGTTCTGTGTTTTTACTGCAGTGTTCATAGCAGCTGTTATTTTCACTTTCAAAATGCAGATAATTTATCATCTAGGTTCTCATACTTGAACCACATGAATATTGGCACTTCTCCCAACTGTAAGTCTCATTTAAAATATTATTTCACTGGCAAAACCTGTTGAACAAGACATTCATTTCACTGTCATATATAAGGGGCTGAGAACTCACCTATGTTATACCAATGCTATGTTTCACAGCCTAAAAAACTTCTTATATACAGGGAGAGACACAGAAGAAAAAGTAAGCAAAAGGCAAGTTAAGGTCTTACTTTGGGAATTTTTTAAGTTCTCAATTTTATGTCTTCCCTTCTGTTTGTTCTTCCTAACATTTGATATTTTTGTTTATTCACAGCCTAAAAAGTTCCCAGTTGGGAAGAACGAACATATCCAACGCAGTAGTCTAGTCCCACATCATATGGGAGAAAATATGATATACAAAGTAAGACTCTTGATAACAAGATCAGCATGCTGGTTTCCTTCCAGCTTTTCTGCATTCAGCTTGTTCAAACAAAGCTTTGCAAAAACCAGACCTTTCTTACATCATCTTAGGATAGTTGGAACTTTTCAGCTTTCTGTGCCAATACTTTACAATCCAATAGTGTTTCCCTTGCCTTTACTCTTAGGACTATTAATTCATTGACTGAAATGAGAAGTTTCCGTTTCTATGTTTGGTCTTTATCCCAATAGCTGATATGCAGCCATCTTTACCAAGTATCTTGTCAACACTGTCTCTTAGGAACATATGTATAGAGTCCACAGAATCCCTAAGAGGGTGGTTTCATCAATATGCTGTGCGATACGCAGAGCATTAGCCTTGATCCTTCTGAAGAAAGAATATTTAGACTTGTGAGCAACCATCACTTCTGAAGACCTTTATGCATTAGGCTCTTTATGTCTTTTTTATATCTTTTTTTAGCATTATGTGCTTTGTACACATACATAGTTCCAGAAATACCGTTCCACAAATATCCAGATCATCACTGTTCCAATCAAAAATAAAGAAACAATACTTATAATCTTTAACAAGAAAACAGTTTCATCATTACAGATGTTTGAATTCCCATATAAACATTACTTAAAGGGCAAAGGTAAGTCTGGCACATTAATATATATCCAGGTGGACACTGTCAGTAGCTTCCTCTGGCTGCTATTCACATCAGTCCTCTAGTTGCCTGAAATTAGCTCTGCTACAGAAGGTGGTGAAGGGAAGAAAGCAAAACCAGAAAAATCCTCACTACACATTCTGCAATTTAATACTTAAATTTAAGTAATATTTAAAAATACTACTTTCCTCACTACTTCTTGTGTGCCATTCTTAATGGCAGTATTAAAATTTATAAATAAGAGCAAATTCTCTCACTTTAGTTTCCAAGACTTCATTCTGAATTCACGTTATACAATTTCCAGACATTTTTTTAAAGAAGGTCTAGTCCTGTGATGTCTTCAGTCGAGCATCTACTTCTGTCTCACCCATTTCTTCCCTTTCACAAAATCATAGAATGGCTTGGGTTGGAAGGGACCCTAAAGATCATCCAGTTCCAACCCCCCTGCCATGGAGGAGACACCTTTCACTAGACCAGGTTGCTCAAAGCCCCATCCAATTTGGCCTTTAACACTTCCACGGATGGGGCATCCACAACTTCTCTGGGCAACCTGTGCCAGTGCCTCATCGCAGTAAAGAATTTCTTCCCAACATCTCCTCTAAACCTACTCTCTTTCAGTGTGAAACTATTCCCTCTTGTCCTGTCACTACATATGCTTTGCTGTCATCAGTCCATCCTCCAGAGGCTTTAATCCCTTTTCTAAAACTCTCCAGTCATTCTATCCTTTGCTTTCCTCTCTTGTTCTACTGCCAAACTGCCCTTTCCTTGTACTTGCATAATAAAAATAGGAGGAAGTTTGGTACACAAACACAATGATCATAAAACAAAGCTCACTAAGCAGGTAAGATAAAACAGGAGAAAAGCAGACAGGTGAAGAAATGAGAGACAAAACCCACACTATACTTTAAGTGTGGAAGGCAAACCTTTCATCTAAAAAACAACCAAAGTAAAAACATAAAAAACCAAACCAACCAACCAAACAAAAACGCCAAATGCTTGATGCTTGCTGCAGTGAATAACCCATTTTGCTCCTCCACTCTACTGGTTTGAGCTGGGATAGAGTTAATTTGTCTACACCTCGGTATCGTCTTCATGATTAAGTTCATTATTTTCCTCCTATCACCATGATAAAAGCACTACACGGAAACTTGACACAATTCCAAGTAACGGCAACAGACAAAAAATTGGCCATTTCCTCTCTTCTTCCCTCCTCTTTTTTTTCATTTCTTAAATTCAAGCACACAAATAGCAGAATGCCTGATCTTGCCTGCATTTGCTTAAACAAGTCTCCTTTTACTAGGAAGGTTTTCTCCATATTCCAAAGCTGGAAAAACACACACACCCCCCTCTCCTGCCGAGGTTAAACACACTACTCTGACTGCAGCGTGCAGGTTTTCTCACAGTGGGTGCGCCCTACCTCAACGAAAGATGTAGCAACCAACACAGCTGTAAGTGGAGTGTGGTCCACAATTCTGTGTATCAGGTAAACACTGAAGCTTTATCAACACACAGCCCCAACTTACACTTAAGTACTTCTTGTCTCACCACTACTCTTAACTGAGCCCCAAGTCCATTCACAAGCAAATCAAATAAATATCAACTTGTTTTATAAAAAAATATTGTAAACCTGACTAAATGCATACTATATAAGGCACAGCTCTTAACACTGAGACAAATAACCCCTGAGAGGCTGAGCACTTGAAAAAAGCCATTTCCTTGGTCACTGAAAAATATGTACTTGTAGTAGTAACTTACTCAAAACACAGTAAAAATAGTAATTTAGGGATTTCAGTTCAGACCCAGATCTTTCCAGTCAAGTACCTCTTAAGGCACCTGCAAACGCTGATACCCAAGAGCAACCACATTAGCCTGCAGGAGGGTCCTAAATAAGCACCAAGCATACAGAAATTAGAACTACACATCAGCATATCCCTGTCTTTGATTTTGAAGACTCATACTCCAAATTTCAAACTGCCATTTTAACAAAAAGATACCAGCAACAAAATTGTTATGTTACACTGAGCATATTGTGAATGACAAAAAAAGGTTAAGGTTCATCAATACTTGGTGCATCCAGCTCCTTTTCATCAAAAACAATGGGCAAGCAGCCAAACCACAGAAAATTGCACATTGCATAAATAAATGCAATAAATGCATTAAAAAACAGTTAAAAGATAGAGCTAGCCTCAAAATATAACTAAATGAGGTTATTTGAGTGAATGTATTTCTAATAGGGTTTTTTGGCAATCACTACTTGACTTTGGAGTGCTTAGAAATGACCTACATGAGAGGAAAAATTTCCATAGAGATTGCTGATGACATGAAAATAGGCTATCATCAGCCAACATCACGCTTTCCAATACTGTCAAAATAAAATTATATCTCTAGTGACAAAGAAGTCATAATTACAAGATAGAGGATTCACCTGGAAAAGAACTGATTCTCAAAAATTCAGGGTAAAGAAAACCTACTGATTAGTTTGGTCAAATAATTCTTCCAACTAATAGTAACTTTCCTCAACTGTATTTTAAAATTATTGTCTTCCTAAACAAATAATTAACTGCTATTTTTACCCCCTCAAAAAACAGGGCCTGCCTGCACCACGAGAAACCCCAAGAAGGATCATTGGGGATATGCAAAAACATGCTAACTGTGGAGAGAGCAGTCTGCAGGTTGACAGCTACCACAATAATCCTTTCCAACACCTTCCCAGACAAAAAAAGGTTAGTGAAGTGCTACCCTTCATTTTGACACTTCTGGCACTCACTTGGGTAGTACTATACCATATGTTCCTGGATCAAGAAGTATACTGGATACCAGGAGAAAGTGGCATAACAAGCACCAGGATGGTGCAGCTTAAGTAAATAGGAAATAACAAGAGCATGTGTATGGAGACACCTGTCTGGAGAACCCAAGCAGCACCAAGGAACACGAGGTCTCAGTGTTGTCTGCAATCAGACTAACAATTAAACTTACAAGGCAAAACTAACAACCTAATTTTAAAAAAATAACCAACGGAGACCTAAAAAGCTAATGGTCTCTGAACTTTTTAAGCCAGGAACAAATACTGAGTTGCAGCAAACAGAATGCATTATCCTTGTATTTGATCCCAAGTGCAACCACAACTGAAAGCGTACACAGTTCTGGTGTCCCACATAAATAAAAACTATGAAACACTGAATAACTATCAGGACTATCATAAATTACTAAGTTACTGGGAGAGCTGACTTGCAGCAAGAAAATTCCGTTGGTCTAGATACTCCAAATACAGACAAAAGATAACCACTTGGCCTGCTCAAAAAAGAATGAACATAGAGCTCAAATGTGATAAGAGGTATCTTCAGTCCAGCATAATGAGATTCGGTGAAGAGTCAAAGGCTGATGCACACTTAGTACAACAGGCAGTTTTTTAAGCAGTGATTAACTCTGGGCAAACTGTTCCCATGGCTATGGTGAAGAATCCTCTATCACCAGAAGATAAATTCTCAGATCGATATCCGAAGAGAAACACAAGTCTAGACAGAACAGAAACCACGGCAAATACTATGGCTTGTGCTATACAACTGTGTAGTTAAGAATCTCCATCCTTCAGCTTTAAATTACCTACTAATTAAATGCCATCTTGGAAAATGAAGTGCAGTAGCATTTAGACAGCATTTACGGCAACATTTTTATGTGCAACAGTTAAATACTAAGCAAACTTTGTCCCTCTGGATTATGCTCCAGAAAGTAATCAAACATCTCAGGAAGACATCCACGAAAGCCTCCAAGATCTAAAGCACAATGCCAAGACACTTGAAAATAAAGTTACATTAGTTTATTATAGGGAAACAAACTCTGCATTTTTCAGTGAACCAAATTAACTGCTTTTCGTTTCATGATTCATTATAATACATATTTAACAAATATAGTTTTACATTAAAAAGCCATAGTTATGGTAATTTTTAGCAACCTTTTCACTTAGAAGGTTCAGCCTTTTAAATACATCATAAAGAACAAAGTAAGAGTATTAGGAAAAGCTAAAGCTCAAATAGATTCTTACTGAACAACTGGTTTTAAATATAAAATGACTCGGGAAAACTTCTGAATACTTATATACTCATAAAATTACTCCAGGCAAATTACTTAGTTTAACAACCTATTGTCACTTCTCCTACCTGAACAAAATCCATATTCATAAACTGGTGGGGTTTCTTAAATGAGCCAGCAAGTGCATGTGTGCTCCCTCTAACCACATTTATCATTGCCTTGCTAAGCACAGAAATCACCATTCAAAAAGCTCGCAGCAAAATGAGCCAGTAACAACAAAGCCCAGATAAGGGCAAGTGCCTGTTTCCCTGCCAGTGCCAACTGCCACCTCTTTGCACTGCCTGAGAGCTAAGTGTGACATCTGGGTGAAAGGAAGACCACACTCTATTTTGACTGTCACTTCATTCCCTCTGGTACAAGACTACTGCTCAGCTCTGAAGAGCACTTGCAATTCCCAAATATACTGCCTGAGTGAAAATGCTAGAGTCTCATCTCAGATGTTTCCTTCAAAATTTTTCATTCAAACAGATCTTTCCCTCATTATCATCAAGCATCTTCTGCGTTAGGTTATTATCCATTATATGAATTTATCCTCTGCATAGGCATAAGCAGCCCTGACACCATGTGACACAAGCAGCTCAGGAAGAAAGAGCTTGGGTTACCTGCCTGGGGACAAGAGAAATGTCCATGGCAGTTCTCCAACCAGAATCCACACCCCCATAGTGCAAACCAATTCCTTAACCGCAAGACCAGCCTTTTCAATTTCAGCCTGAGGTTCAAAGTTGTCTTCTTCCAAATGCTCCCTGCAAGCATCACTGAAGGGCAGAGAATGATGGATTTCTCAGCCTCTCTCTTACCTTGCTAAAATTCTTTATCTGACATTGCTGTTTGAAACATCTTCTCCATTCTCCCAACAGAGCTGGTTTAGAGGCAACTGCAAAAGCTATTCAAACTAATCAACTAGTCTGTCATTAAACCAGTTAGGTTTAATCCACCACTAACTAAACAAAGAGAAAGTACACCTTAACTTATATTTTCCTACAAAGAAACTAGGGATATACATTTTAGAAGATTGATTTATTTCCTTTTTACTTTCATTTGTTTTTTAAGTGAGCATTCATGATACTTAAGGGGGAGAAGTTTCAACAGCAAAAAGTGAAGGAAGGAGAGGAAGAAAAAAAGAAAACTTACATTTCGATGTGATTGTTTTTGCTACATAGACTTTAGGATTAAGGAAACAGATTAGTGCCTTAATCCAAAACAGAATTTACTAATTACTGACTTTCTGGCATTTTAAACTCCAAGTTTATTTAAGACTAATGACATACATCTTGATTTCAATAATGTAAAATAAGCAGCTACTGAGTGTTTAGCACAGGAAACATCATTTGCTCCAAAGAACTAAAATAAATTGGGTTTAAGTAGATTTCTTCCTTTTCACATTGCCTCTTACTACAAAGAGAGCCTACAAGTGAAGGGACAACAGACTCCAGTAAAATCTATTTTGCAAGTAAAATCTTAAATAGAATGTTAGCACCATATTATAAAAATGCCTTGAAATTCTAAGGTTTCCACAATTCCTAAAAAATTATAAGCAAGGTTCCAAAATTCAAGGAGATGTCCAACAACAGAAGAAACAGAATATATTGCACCTTCAGTTCCTAAAAAGGGAGTCTCCCCATTCACAGACTCTGCAAATAAATCCTGGAGGGTATTACAACACGACAGAAAGCCCTGGAGAGATATGCCACAGAATCACACTAAGATGAAAAAATACACAGTGAAGGAGCTGGCGTTAATCTACTTCCAGTAAGAACACAAAAAATTTCCATTTCAACAAACTTCGCAAACTTTAAGTAAGTGCATGGCTATTTTCTCCTTCTCAGATACTGTCTACTGGTAGAATCCTGACAGTGTGTTTTATTCTTATATTTTAAAAAAGCCCCAGTTAACTTCTCTATGACAGACTTTCCTCCCAGCAGCTATATAGGTATACATATACAACCACAGTCATACAGTTTGTTCAGCA
>VYXC01002875.1:1401406-1448229 GCA_013397175.1 Platysteira castanea
CCGAGCCAGGGGCAGGGCGCTGCTGCGGCGGTGGCGGGGGCCGCGCAGGGGCGGGGGCCGCACACACACACGCGGAGGCACAGGGCGAACGGGGAGAGGCACAGCACGCACGCGGACTGCATGGTGCCCGCGGCCGGCACAAACACGCACACGCCGTGCGACGCGGGGAGTGACCCCAAAGGACACGGTGCCCGGGTGTGGGGCGGGCGTGCAGACCCACGCGTGTGGCGGGGGCAGAGCGCACACCGAGACCGCCTCCGGCCCCGGCGGCCGCACCGCGCCCCCCGTGACGCGCCCGCCACATGACACGCACTCACCCGAGCAGCGGCGGGATGTGCGCTGGGACACCGGCGGACAGCGGGCTGCCCGCGCCACAAAGCGTGTGGCTGCCGCTTGCACCAGCTGTGCCCCGTCACCACCGAGCGTGACACCGAGGAGGTGGCCGGCCGGGGTACAGAACACCAGCACCACAGCTGTGGCCGCACTCATGAGGTAGGTTGTGTGCCCAGCGCTGAGGAACACAATATTCTTGCTCAACCCACAGCAGGTAGTGTGTATCAACATACCACATCAGTCATGTCATTCATCCGGACTTTTAAAAAAAATATCATTATTAGGCCACGTCTCCTGAAAGGAGAGGATGTAACCTCAAGACCACCATAACAAGCTAAGCAGATCCTGTACAGTCAGCCCACGAAGATCCACGAATCACTTCCATGGCCATCCTTGCTGCCTTAGGCAAGTGCTTCGGTTATGTTACAATGTGTATCTTCCCAGCACACCAGAGATGTAACTATTCTTCTTGTCATTTTATAATTTTAGACCTGAAATGGGGAGGAGACTGGGAGAGTCTTTGAAAAGTATAAACTGAGCCTTAGCTCTTGTGCTTTAACCCTGTGGAAAGTTTTAACAGTCCTTTCTACTAGAGATTTTTTGAGTGTACTGAGTGTCTACCCTGTGTTCTGCACCTCAGAAGCTACTCTAACTATCCAAATCCACACACAGTTAGATATGCACATTCCCCATATAAATCAGCACAGAGAGGAGGGATCCTAACTTAGATTCTCCCAGTTTTCTCTCTGGAAAATCCTACCATATGTGTTGTGGTTGGGTAGCTGAAATGTTGGGCAACCTGATCCTGAATTTTGGGTGGTTAAACTACTCATGTTGTAGTTAAATACTAAGGCACTGCAGTCTGGAGACTTGAATTTTAATATTTCATTGGTGGGACATACAACTCTTGCAGTACAGACAAAGATTAAGAACTTAGTTATTTTTTAAAACAAAATATTTTAGACTATTTTTCCAAGTCTGTTACTTGAGATGTTCATGTAAAATTCCCCAATTATTTTTTATTCTAGAAAGGAACTCTATTAACACAACCTGAAAATCCTTATTCTTAGGCTCAGCTCTGCTTCTGATGACCAGAGTTTTCAGGAAACATGGGAATGAACAAGGAATGCTCTTTCAGGAAGCTCAGATCCTGCTTGCTGGAGATGATGAAGGGCATTATGAAGACAAATGCCCTTCATTTGTCTTCATAATGTTACAATGACAGGCTGAAATTGGGGAATATGCTTTAATGAACTGTGACACCACATCACTGCAACACATTACATGTGTATGTTCTACATTATAGGTAATGACTGTAATATTTTCTGCCTTCCACAGAATTCTCTGGAACATAATTCTGTCAGGAAAAGAAGCCAACTTACATAAGAATAGAGAAGCCTCTCCATACCTTTCTGTACAGTAAAACTCAAATGGTGCACTCATCACGAAGTTTCTGAAATAAAATGGGTAACAGGTTGTAAGTATATTATGCCCCAGGAGAGTTTTGCCAAATCATGAAACATGCTTCACTGCTGAAAGAAGGATTACTGTGATGTGGTAACATAAGAAGTCCTCTTGTAGGTTACAAACTTAGTTAATAGATTCTAGTTAATAGATGGGAAACGAAACGCAGGAATAAATGGCCACTTCTCAAATAGAGGGAAACCACTATGAGTTGGGTTCTGTGTTGTTCAGTATCTCCTTAAATCAGAATCCTTTCATTTGCTTATAGTTAAACCTAGAATCAAATGCAAAAAAATAGCAGAAGGATCTCACAGTAGTGACTAAATCACTGATAAAATGGCACCTGAAATTTAATCTTGCTAAAAACTAAAGTAAAGCACATGGGGAGAAAATAGCTTTTACTATGGAGGCATGACAATCTATAAATTAGCTATAGCCTCTCAGGCAAGAGATCTTGGAGACATTTTCAATAGTCCTCTGAAAACTCCATCTCAGTCAGTGTTCAAGGGTAATCAAACAAAACGGCTGTGATAAGCTCATTAGGAAAAACAGAAATAACAGCCTGCTGCTATATAAATCCATAGTACAGCCAGTATCTATACAACCCTGCATTTATAATATTCCTTCAAAAAGGACAGAGTAGAAAGAGAAAAGTGTAAATCCCAGCTTTTATATGACAAGAGAGCTCTCTGAGCAGAGTTTTCAGTTGAAAAAGAAACAACAAATGTATAAAATTATATTCAGGTTAATAGGAGTCTTTCTTCACTGTTTCTCATGAAACAAGAACTATGGGGCAGCTGGTTTAAAACAAGCACAAGAAACTATTTTGTCACATGATTTACACTCATAAAACTTATTCTTATGGAGATGGTTTTGGATGCTAAACATCTAGAAGGATAAAAAAGCCAATTGTTCTTGAAGAACCTTTAAACAAGGTTGACCTAAGTATTTGGGGTGTATTTGAAGTTCAGAAAGGCTCTAAACTTCTGACTCTTCGAAGACTGTTTTTACTTTATTGATTAACTAATCCCTGCCCTGTTCTTAGTCTTTCTCTAAACACCTACTTGTGGAAGGAATAAAGTGCTGGACTTGAAAGACCTTTGGTTTAACCTATGGCATAGCTTTTCATATACTAAGGATTCCTTCTTGGTCAACTAACGGTGGTTTTAAGTCAAACATTGTCACAGTGTGCAACTTTTATATTGTATTGAACCAAAAGAACATGTCATTCTTCTCATCCCTTTTCCATTCCTAGTTTGTACGTATTGCAACCTGGCAGAGCTGGACAACCTTTCAGAGCAATCTTGATATGAGTGAGCTCCTAACCTCACTTGTTTTAAGTTATTAATGTTCTTTAAAATGACCGAACCTGTATTTGTTTTACTAGCTAGTGGTTTGTCCCAGTAGAGCTAGAGTTCAGGGTAATACACAGTTAGTGTGATGCAATCCCACATGATGTATGCTTTGTTACAAGTATTCTTAATTAGCTATTTATTAATGCAACCTGCCTGATGAAGGTTCATACTGTTTCCAAGGTAACACAGCTGCTATGTTACAGTCCTCCTTTAGAATGTTACTTTCACTCTCTGACCAAAGCAAAATTTTACTTCTTTTGTTAAGAATCCAAAAGAACTCTCATTATTTATCCCACCTTTTAGAAAGCAAAACATCTGGTAAGATAATTCAGTACTCTTTGCTCCAATCTGGAAACAGAGACCTTCCTCTGTCCTTTGCTGAACTACACAGTTTTAGCTTCTAGAACAAGGCCAGCTCATAATCCATTTGCTAATTTATGTTTTCTGGTCTTATTGGTTTGGGTTTCTGTACCTTTTTAGCACTCTCAAATTACTCAAATTTAGTTTTCTCAAATTACTTCCCAATTTCTTTTTATCTTCTTCCACCACAAAATTTCCACACTTTTCACCATCATAATCATATGGAGAAATTTAGGTTTATGGTCTACAGAAACTATTTCTGCCCAGGCTACATTCAAATATTGAACATATTCTATGGAAGTGCCCCAAGACTTGCTCAGTTTTACCATCTCTGCCTTCTTGCCCTGCAGAATCCTTCTGAGACACTGCTTCATTTCGCATGAGCTTTGGAGACTAAGTCCATTGGTCACTAAACGGTAGGCAATACTCATGGCAAAAGCACACCACTGTGCACTGCTTTCCCCACTGTCTATAGGTGTCAGCACTAGAATGACTCGGACATTATCCCTAAAGTTCATCTCATGCCATGGTAACACCTGCACCAAGCCTACTGTCCCTAAGGCTTCCCAATAGTCCACAGCAGTTGGAAGAGAGTGAATGCAGCAGATGGAACAGTGCACAGCAGCATGTCCTCCAGGCCTTCCTTAGATTCAGTGTCGTAGGTTCCTGGACTTAAAGGTTTAAAAGAAGTGGTGACTCTCTAATCTGGCCTTTTAAATAACACAGTACAAGAATTGTGATATTCTCTCTTATATAATTGTTTTACTTAGGATTAACCAGCACATCGTCCATGAGTAGCAGGCTTCTGACCTGAGGAGTTCAAGACACAGAGAAATAGCCACTAACTCTGCAGTCTGCCAACTTTAGCATTAGCTTTGCTGAGGCAGTATCCATCTTATCCCCCCTCCACGGTGCCAGTAAGCCTGCAATGTATGCCAAACATGCTGCTTTGCCACACTTCATCCTGTTGTCAGCAGCTTCTCGTCCACCAGCCTAACCACCCATCTAAACCTCACTTAAAGCTGGTGACAGGGAAACAGCCAAGAGAGACATGGCATATGGGAAAGAGTTCCCAAACCACCTTTACTGACAGAAACAATTGAGCCTAGGAGACAGACACTTGCCTGCAGGTTAATACACTCAACCACAAGGCACTGCATGTGGGTTGAGGCTTCTGCTGTCACAGCTACAGTTTACTCAACTACAGTGCACTGCTCTGTAATTTGCAGGTTAGACCAGTTTGAAACAAAACTTGATCAAAATGGCTCATCCTCTGGAATACAAACTTTGGGAAGGTTAGCTGGAGAAAATGTTAGTCTGTATTATGCACATTATATATATGTATTTGCATTGGACGTCATTAAATGTGCATGAGGAAGTGATGTGTATGACAACCATGATGAAAGGTATTTTCTTCATGGCTAGAATCAACCCTTTGAACTGCAATAGGAAACTAATAGGAAGCCAGTACATAAAGAAACTACATGAGCATAAAAAGCTAAGTGAGCACAAATATCACTTACACTGTATACTGTGTATTTTAGCTAGTGAGAATAGCTTTATTCCATGCCAGCTCATCTTTGTCAGTTTTTATAGGCAGTCACAAATACAATTCTTTAAAATAAATTCGTTCACACACTGAGGCCAGAAGAAAACATTGTGATTATCCAGCATAACCAGCTGGATAACAGAAACCCTTTCTGGTTTGATGTGGAATTACAGATAAATGTCGATATACCAAACCTTACCAGTCTGCAGGCATTTTTACTGCCCATTTTTTTAGCTCTGTGGTTAAACATTTAGAGATTTGAAAAGTATACTAGCCCACTAAAGGTCAAATTCAGATTCAAGACCAAACTGAGTGTACTCAGTGTTGCTCTTAAATCTCAAACCAGTGCTCAAGCTCTCTTTTATCCCCCTTTTTTTGAGAGCTGAGTGGTTCCAGTGGAATCTGTCATATTTGTAAATTTATTATTCATATGGCATGAGGCCATATATCGGTGTAATAACACCCAGCTTGGTGTCCATTCACTTTCTAAATGAGACATCTTTGCACTTGTAATCTTATGCCTACACTGCAAAACCATTTGCACATCCAAAAAGTATTGCTATAGAGCATTTGTGCTGCAGAGTGTGTGTTTATTGATAAAATAATGCTATTTTATGCTGCTTGGGCTCTGGTCTCATACTCCAGGACCAACAGCAATTTGTGTAGTTGTTTGATATCAGCAAGCAGTCTCTTACAGATTAAAAACCAGTCTCATTCAAACTGGACCTGTATCTAAACCCGTTACTCACCTACAGCAGAGCTCTATTTTACTCACATCATCTTTAAAAATACTATTTAGGTAATGTTAGAATCCACCACACAATAGGATGACAGTTTAAAAGAATGAAATAACTATGTACTAGAAATCAAAACCAAAACACAAACATTTAGGATTTTTTGGCACTGAGAAAAGGAGGAAAAGTTCAGTCAATAAAATTTTCTAACAACTACTTACTCAGAAACTACTTTTCATTACTAACTTCAGTCTCCATTCTACAAGCAGATTCATCTACAGAAACCTAATTAAAACAAATACAAGTTTCTAATGCGACATGACCGCCTCCTTTTTTACCTACAAATCTGCATTAAGAATACTCGTACATATTTCGATATGTGGGATTAAAATATATAGATATGACAAATGACAGAGTATGTTTGAAACACTTCTTGAAGCTGTAGAACCTCGAATTAAAACATGCATAATGTTCACTCCATTTTTCATGACAATGTTTTAGAAGCTGTGCAATACTTTTCCTAGTTCTTTATGAGTACTGTAAACACACAAAAAAGCAAGACCTTAAGAGCAAGTAATGTCATCTATATTTTAACTGCTTTTTACTATCAAAATAAATATCTTGTAAATTCAATAAACTACTGAAATATATTTTACCACTTGGTTCTAAATTTTAGCTCCTACCAATAAAAATCAGTCAATAAGCACGTAAGAGGGAGTAAAAGGCAGTAAAGCTTGGGGGTTTTTTACAGTTTGGGGGTTTATAGTTTTGAGGGTTATACTTTAATTAACTCTAGAATATGAGAGGTGTGTAATTATCCCAAGCTGTGGATGACATCTTTTTTTGCCAGGGTTCACCACTGAGTGATTTTACATTTGGCTGATAACAAATTATAATAGCTTGTGAAAAACACATGAACCAAAATTTTCTTACATATTATAATAACCAAGATTAGCTTTTAAAAACCCAAACAAAAGAAAACATAAAAGGAATGTGCTGCATATTGCCTGCCTCATGCAAATGTGGTCTGTAGGTTTAAAGCTGATGTAACAGATAGGTAACGTTATGTTCAACAGGACCCCACAGCACAGACTGTTATCTTCCCTGATTCTGAAGAGCAGTATAAAGTGGGGTTTATAAAAGCCTGACAAGATCACTTATCCAATCCTCTTCTAATTGCTAGACAGAAAAAGACAGACATATTTTTTTCTCCCTCTCCTCTGGTGAATTTGCTTGTAATGCTTACTATCTCATATCATACTCAGCCTTGACAGAAGTGTCCAGTGGAGATAACCTCAAATATGCAAAGAGCTGAATTATGATTCTGTCCCTTTGGTTTCTAAAACTCAGGTTTGATCTTTGACTTTTGAGAGCCTGTTCTGCAAAATAGAATGCACGTTCATACATGGCTTGATATAAGAGTATTTACCATGATTTCAAAGGTAGAGAAAAATGCTACGTTTTTAGAATAAGCATAGTATAAGTTCAGGAAGCAGCCGTTTTTCAGTTTAACTTTTCCTGACCTTGGTCTTTTCCATAAAGGATGCCAGGAACAGGCACTCCTTAGATGAAGTTCCACAAATCCAGACATTCTAAACTCTGGGCTCTGCCAGTTTCAATCAATCACAAACTCCCTACTATACTGTGTTACAGCCTAAAAATAGGGCTATACTTTCAGAAAATGAGGTAACATTAAAGTTATGAAAGTTGATAAAACAGATTCCAGATGCTAACAACCTGAAATGACAGTGAGAGGAAGAATCTAAGGGTTTGCACACACATGATTTTCTTCCTACTTTATAAGCTACACAGGAGGTGGGAGAAGTTTGTTTTCTTTTTCTGACACCCCATTTGTATGAAATGAAGGACAAATGTTTGCTCTTACTATCCTATTGGGGAAAAATAGGAAACAATTCTGGGGGACCTTGAAATCCTTATCAGGAGAGGTCAACCCCTAACTGACAAGACAGGCATTGGATCTCTAAAATCATTCCAGAAATATTTGAAACTGTAGTCAGAAATGAAAATTTAAACAAATAATATAACAAAGCTCTGAAGGGTCTCAATAAAAGCTTTCCCTGTCCAAATATGTTCTCCATAGACTTTTCAAAGTGCTTAATGAAAAACAAGTGGAAAGGATCTGAGGTTTTAGTATAAATATTAAATGGAACAGGAAAGGTATTCAAAAGATCATGCATCACTTTTTTTTTTTTTTTTTTAGAAAACTCCTTGAACAGAACCATCATCTAAAAGCTATAAATAAGCTCATACACAGCATGTGCTTCATAAACTAGAATAGGGTCTTATTATGGGAAAACACAGCCCATACTAATTTAATCTGTTCCCAGATTCCTTCATGTCAGAAATAAAATTCATACTGCTTTTAATAGAGAAGGGCATCAAATTGTATTGCTGACCAGGAAAAATGGGTTATATAGGCAGAAATAAAGACAAGAATCAGTCAGTTTGAAAGAGGTTTGGATATTAATGTATTTTTGCCAACAACACTGAGGTCTGCCACACCACGCTCAGAACACCAGCAAGGTCTTTGGCAGTTGCTATCGCTTTATTTTTGCCAGCAAGTTCTGTTCTAACCAAGTTTAGACAACACTTCTGATAGCAACAGAAGTGGCTGGTCTACTTTAGAAATCCCAGTGGAGATGGAGTTGCTCCAGTGTCAGCCTAAGAGTGTAATGGGGAGTTTGCCAAAAAAGGCTAGATTAGATGAAGTCTTCAGAGGCTACACATAAACCAAACGTGTCAAAATCCTGGCAGTTAACTGCCAGGAATTTTATAACCCAGGGAGAAAGAGAAGACAAGTCTCCTGACATAACCACAGCATTTTCTCACTTTCATAGAGTTTCAGAAGGAAAGCTGATGTTGTTTGATGATGCAGTACACCAGAAATAAGTCAGAGGCCATCACCCACAGGCAAGTGTTTCAGGGTAATTTGAATCTTAGGAAAATATTACAAAGGGAAACATATGTCAGCAAGCCAACCTTAACCATCACACAAGAAAGAGAAGGTTTTAAGGGAAAAAAGTATTCTCTGCATGAAAGTAAGCTGATGAGCTGATGCCACAGGTTTTAAGATTATTTTTCTTTAGGTTAGTAGTTTTGAGGGAAAATACAACTCCTATCGACACAAATTTTATGCATAACAATTCTGACAGATTCCTTGTGCTCAAGTAAATTTTCTTCACAGAGGATAGGGACTGTGTTTGTGCATTCAGAGGTACTAATGGCCTTATTAATTAATAAAGATAGGAGAAAATCTGTGAACTGATTTCTTTCCACTCTGTTTTTTTCCTAACATTTCCCTAGCATAAAACAAGCGTAACTCTATGAAGTTGATTAAATGCAGTACGTGTCCTTCAGGCTTTAATCTTGATAAAAGAAAAAAATAAAAGTGAAGGAAAGGTAAGAAAATATTCTTGCATCAGCCTCTTTCCCAGGAAAATTCTCCACTTTAGTTCAAGTCAAAGGTTACCAACTTCTTATATGGCCAAGAGCAGTTTGCTTCAACCAAGACTGGGGCAATAGAAATAAACAGTGGAAGTTTACAGAAAAGGGATGACTCTCCATTTGTGATATAGAACCAAGGCAGTACATTTTTCATTTACAGTCTGTAACACAATGCAGTTAATGTTTCTCCCTTGGAGAATAAAGTTCTATTTTTTCCAAGCATGGTGCCCTTAGCTACCCAGGAATACACTCATGGAAGGACTGACCAGGAAGCACACAGCTTCCTGTTTCACTGGTTACTGAACTTCCTGTGCATTCCCTGTAATGTTAGTGGCACCCTTTGGGAAGAGCTGTGCCTCTGAAAAATTTGTGCTACATGATGTAGAAGATAAAGAAATTCAAACCCAACTAGAATCAAAGCACTTAATGGTAATTTATCTCTGCTATGCATCCTGTTTCCCAGAGTCTACTTAATGTCACATAACATCAGAAACAAAATCAAAATACATATTCTAAAGGTTTAAGCACAGCTCTTACTCTCTAGAAATCCAGCAAGCAATGGAGGGAAGTTCAAACACTGCTATACAGTTTACACAAAAGCAATAGATATCACTAAAAGTAAAAATGACATTGAGAAGGTCACCTTTTTACGGTGGCTGGTGCTGAAATACATGGTATGTTTAGGCATCTCTTGTGAATACAGATCAAAGGAGGCAGTGAAACTGCAGCATAGAAACGTAAGAAGTAAAATTGTGGTTTTATCTATGGTACAAGGTACATTAGGCTATCTGTGGCTGAACAAAAACTGGAGAACCAAATTTGTTTTCTCATGAAGGAAAGGAATATTGAAATGCAGGGCACAATAAAAAAGCTTCAGAAAGGGCTTGAAAGACTGGCAGATTTAGAATTAAATCTGGGCACATTATTTAGACCTAGCTCAAGATCTTCTCAGTCCAGAGCAAGGCTTCTAGCAGATGGATGGCAATCTAACTCAGCAGACATGACTGAAAATTCAAAATGTCAGTAAAAAGGACAACTCGGGTATGAAGCTCAGCTCCGCAGGTTACTAAGGAATATGCTTACAAAGCTCAAAATCAAAGTCAAGCAAAATACCACATGAAGCCTTACATTCTGTGATAGCCAGCGCAGTCTAGGTAAACATGTCACCAAATGCATGTAGGAAGAAGCAAAACATCTAACACATTATGTCATTTTGCAAGGGTGCACCAGCAGAGTGCATAACATCAAAAAGGAGACAATGAGGGCCTCATTAAATCTGATTAATTCCTCACAGGAGTTCTACCAGGAGATGAATGGACTGCCAGCTAGAAAGCAAATGGGAAATGTATTGCTTTGTGCGCCAGTGTCTGGCTTAAAACTAATGTATTGCCAGAACTTCAGCGTTTCTAATAAAAAGCCACTAATCACAGATGTTAAGCAATAGGACCTAGACTTCACAGTGGTTAGCTTTCCCCACATAATACATTAATTAGGTTATATTTCTATAAATTATAACAGTGTCAAAGGAAAGAAAAGCCCCAACTTTCAGATTTAAAGTAATTAATAAACTTGGTCTTGCTAAGGAGGCCATGCTCAGATGCAAAGGGAAAGCAAAATAATTCAGATTATTATGAACACATCTTCCTGAATAAGTATAGAAGTCCTCACAGAGTGGTGAAAAGAGCTGGAAAAGTTCAAGAACTTCAGATTTTATGCCTCTAGAAAAGTTTCCCTTGATCTACCACAGCATGAGAAGAGAATCTGAATGCATTATTTTGGAAGTCACAGAGCAAACAGAAGAACCCAAAGAGCAAACACATTTCAGCATCATAGAAAAAATACCCCACTTAGGCATAGATTCCAAAGAATTCAGCAAATATTTAAAAAAGAAACATGTTCCATTTCCTCAAAAGGGAAGAACACTCAGGGAATGTAGCTGATGCCAAGGATTTTTCTCCACTGAATACGTTCTCAAAATTGCCTGTATATATCTACAATAGCCTTTCCTACAAAGCTTATATATTTCACTCTTCCTTGTGAGTAAAGGCTAAATCGTATTTTTCTTTAATCCAATATTCTAATTCAATTTCCAAGGTTTAAAGGTGCAAGAAAGTTCCCAGTTAATGTAGTAATTAATGACTAGAAAACCACCTTTCCATTACATTATAATTTGGACAGCTCACACACTTCAGAAGACTTCTAATTGTGTTACTGATGATTAATGTTGAATGGTCAAAGCTTGTGGGTGTTGTGCACATTTTACTGCCCTCAAGGCCAACACACTAAACAGTTTAAAACATTCAAATAAATACTCTTGCAAACTTGAAAGCTAAGCCATAAACTACTAAGTTCACTGTTATTGCAGCAGATTAATTAGTCATGCCATGGAGTTTATGGGTGCACAGACAAAAAAATGACAATGCATCATCTCTAGTAACAGCAAATATGAGGATCTCAATGCCCAAGAGAATGGATAACATTTCTTCTGAAAGATGCAGCAAGTTATATAGCAGTTAAGAAAATAAATACAAATAACAAGAGGTTTCATTATCTACTGAGTTAGTTTATTCTTCCATCCAAATGTTTTCTACGCCATCTTGGTATCCATTCTTATGTATTAGGTATAAACTAGAATATCAAAGCAGAGGAGACAAGTTTGAAGAGATGAGGATAACTAGAGAGATGATAATCCCTTTGTGCTAATAATTGAAAAGACTTTTCCTTTTTAAACAAGTGGATACAAATTAGGCTATCAAACAATGCTAAAGCCTCTGCTCTACATAAAATCATAGCTATTTAATTTTGAGACAGTATTTTGTAGCATGCTGTTGATTCGCAAAGTGGATTTATCTAAATGGACTGGATTTATCCCTTACCTTTTACTGAAGACATCCACTGATATTTACTGATATCTGGTGTTAGCTATTGATATCCATCTAGTGATATCTACTGGGTTTATTTCTTATCAGTAGTGACCAAAACTCAGCCCTTCCTCACCCTATTTATTAATCAACGTGATTGCATCTTATGAGCCCATCATTTATGCCTGCACAACCCTACCTACAACAAGTAAGTTGCATGAGCTTTGGAGATGAACACTTCAAGTTCTAGAACATTATTTTAGGTCTGAAAATCACATTAGTACACATAAACATTACAAACAGTGAAGTTTTTCTATCCAAAATTAAAGAGCAAGCTGCCCAGGCAAGTGGCTGAGTCACCATCCCTGGAGTTACGTAAAAGACACGTAGATGTGGTGCTTAGGGACATGGTTTAGTGATGGTCTTGGCAGTACTGGGTTAGTGGTTGGACTCGGTGATCTTAGAGCTCTTTTCCAACCTAAATGATTCTATGATTCTAAGAAAATCAAAACTAGTGATGATATTGTTAACATCACCATAGTTCATCATTATTTTTCTAAACACTTGCAGGGGTTTTTCTTCTGTTGCTTCTCCTGCACCCAAGTAACCAACTGAGGCATCACTCAAGAATTTGGAATTCAGAGCTCTTTTGGAAATATCTCTGTTAAGCAGGGACCTAAGTTAGCTGTTAAAACCTATGAAGCTACCCATAAACTACAGGTCTTTAGATTTTAGATATTGCTAATGAAGGACATCCCAGTCTTTCTTAAACATAAAGGCTGGAGATTCAAATTAAGTCCAAAGTAGGATATTAATTCAACTCAATCATTAACTTTTAGAATTGCAACAAAAAGTGACATGTTTACTGGCTGTAAACTTCACTTTGTACCACACCTTGTTCAGCGACATTTGGTCTAATGCTTCCTCTGTCTCTGTCTTGTCTTTTGCCCTGTCAGTTTGCATACAAACTGTAAACCAATAAAGTCCCCATATGTTTGAACTTCAGCTGCGTGGGACAGGTTTATTGCCAGGAAACAGTAACTCCCTCTAGTGCCAAAGGAGCTTCCTCCCTTACAGCACACTAAATTAATCTCCTGTAAAAGTCAGTAATTGCTAATTAATGTTGTGTTCTTGTTATAAAGTAGCAATCAAAAGTCTTTTCTCCTATAGTGTGTTTTGTTGCATCTGCTGACACAAGTGTTAACAGGAATTAAAATTTATTAGAAACAAAAATGTCTGTGTTTGCAGATTAGGACACTGTTGGACATTGATGGGGGTTTTTTTGAAACACATGATGTTAAGCACAGTGAAAAGCTTTGGTTTACGTATTCAAGCCCTATCAGACTGGCACTAACGCTGGCTCACTGCCGTCTTTGAAAACTGTTTCAGAACCCTGTGGCTTCTACGATTTATGGCAAGTGTATGATTTCCAAGCAAACAAGAACATTGAAATCAGTTACAGTTACTCTGGATGCTAAATTTGTGCTGGATGTTGATACTCAGTGCATTAATATGCATAGAACCTACCACGGAATAACAAAGCAGAAAGTTGCAAGCCTTGTGGGAGTTTTTATCCTCTGAAGACAAGATAAATAAAAGTCCTATGCCCTTGAGCTACAAACTAGCTGCTGCAGATCAGTTCCACTCGGGGCATTCCACGCCGGCTTGGCGTGCTGATAAGCAGATTTGGATGCTGCTGGTACTGTTAGACTGCACATACCGTATACAAAGGTTACTGGGGTTGTCACACTCAGTGCAGAGAAGCTTTGCGTACATTAGGATTGCACAGCTTGCTTTGTTTTCTGATGCACAGCAATAGAAGAGCATGAAACTAAGAGGTAAAGGCAAAAAACCAGCACAGTGGTGGGAAGAAATAAGGTTACATCTCATTAAAGGTGACCAGAGGCAGCAGGGAAACTGTCCTGCCTCCATCACAGAGGGGAGACTAGCCTGCAATGCTAGATCTGCCCTCCATCCTTCGCTATGTTGTTTGGATGGAAAAGAATAGGAGATGGTGTTTATAGAAAAGATCTCACTAGAAACTCCCATTACATTGCTCCAAAATTAGATAATGACCTGATGTCCAAAAATACGCAGTTTTAAACCCTTATAGGATCACTTACTATGACCTACTATCCAGAAAAAGATGCACACAGGAAACAAGCAGCTGCCCAGCTGTCTTTGGGTCAGAAGCTGAGGTGCAAGCTGTCCCTCCTGTAGTGCATACGGTGGCCAATTACAAAGCACACAAGCACAGGGCAATATCCATGCCCTGTACAGATCAAGTGCAGCAAGGTCTGCATCTATATGCTGCAGAGTGGCAGAGTTCTGTACAGTGAAGCAGCTAAAACAGCACAAAGTCAGCATTCAGAGCATTAGGGTCTCTACAGCAAATAGAAGGGATGCAGACAGCGGGGCCAAGAAATGACATGTCTATCCCAGTGCAACTGCCAAGTGCAATTTGGCATTCTTACTCCTGCAGCCTATTTTTTTTTTCCCTGAGATCACTGACACCCTGTGAGTCCCACATAGAACTACAGCAGTCTGTTTGGCTTTACACAACTGATAGTTCACCACCTGGTGTTCCTCAACCATCTTGGCTTGGTAGTCAGCTCAAAGGCTCACAGACTTCTTTCCTGCCTTAAAAACCCACCCATTATGAGAAGGTTACCTGAGATTTAACTAAGTAACCAGCCTGACTACGCAGGTGGAGCCATGGGATAAGGTGATTCTCTTAAGTCTCCCAAGGATCTCTTAAGGCTATTGAAAATAGATTTCAATATCTATTAGGTACTTTGTGGCTAACAAAACACTGGCTGGAGTAGTTGCTGGAGTTTTTACATTCTATATGAAAAATTAGCAAGCTACTTTTTACTAAATACTATATACAACAGTATAGACATAAATTTTGTATATCCTGATTTATTTTCAATTTAATCTCACATAATCACAGTACAAGGAAATAAGAAGATATTTTCACTTCCACTCTTAAATAGTTTGTAGTCTGGAATAATTTGCCCTTTTTACATACCTTCTTTGCATGAATGAGTCATGTATTAATTGTTACTTCATATGGTCCTAGTCCCTAATCCTGCATAATTTTACTCGTTGCTTAAACAAGTAAAGTCAGTTGGGAATAAACTGCCTTTCTGTGCAGCTGACCTTTGTCCTGTTGTCAGTCTCACTCTTCCCCTCAGCGATGCAGGATCAGCACAGATGCATTCACATAACAGCAAGGGCTGAGCTGAAATGCAGCTCCTGAGACAACGGGAGGAGTGTGCATGGACGTAAATGTGCATCCTAGTCCTATCTGAGGCTTCTTGCAGCTTTCTCCTGACCTAGCTGTTTACAAAGCAGCCTGAGCCAGCATTACACAGCTGTGCCACACCATGGTTACCTGCAAACAGAGGCAACTGGGAGATGGAGAAGACATTCCAGAGAAGGCTCATGGACAATGATGGTTACAGATTGGTCAAGATAACTAGAGTCTGTGGGCCCACTGAGGACCCTGACAGCAGCTGAGTTCTGTAAAGACTCTTCTATCTACTCATCTTCATTTAAAAATGGAGTACCCTTCTTATATTTTTTTTCCTCACTACATGCACACCAAGGCTGTCATTTTGCTTAAAATGAGCCCAGTTACTTTCTGATTTTAGTACTTTACATTGACTGTTTCATAGTGGATTCCTATTATTTATTGTTGCACAGTGTTTACATGATGAAAAAACACATTCCATGGTTCTCAGTTCAGTTTCTCTTGATAGACATGACAGTTCACTAATTTGCTCCAAAAAATGACAGCGGCATATAACCAAATTTGAATGCAACAAAAAAAAAATCAATTTTGGAACTGCATACAATTTCACGTAGTCTATGTTAATAAAAGCTACTAAGCAGTAACAAACCAACTTTCGGAGACAGCTATTGAGAGCATCAGCTAAGCACAGTATTGACTAGCAGGGGCACAGTTACTTCTAAAAAAGTCAGTCAATACATCTTCCTACAATAACTTTATCTGAATGTTTTCTTCAGGCTGCATAAGGCTGAATATCTGATATATGAAGAGAAATGAAGACACATATATAAATCAACATTACTTATGTTAATGGAAGTGCCTTTACTATCTCAATCCTTATTTTGGAAGTTCCAAACTTTATGTCTTGTGTTACTAAAAACTTGGGACGAACTGGGACTGTCTTATCAGAAACCTGAAAGTCTAGCTGCATGCCAGTTAAAATTCATTCTAGATGTACTAATAGTCACTGGAGCACAGTAGAGAGAGATTCTAAGTTATCTGTCCTGATTGCAGATCATTGGACAGCACATCAGATTCCATTATGGCTAAGAGAACTCTGCAGTCACTCAGCTGTGCTTCCTATCTTGCGAATGTCGCTTACATCCACGAACTTACAGTTCCGTAACTCAACTGACCAGTCAGACACTTTCCATCTTGACCAGCTAGAAGTAGTTCTCACTTCAAGTTCAGATACTTCTTTATTCTCAGATCCTTCACTGCAACAACGTGCTGGTGCCAAGTTCCCCACCAGAGCTGCCCAGAGTCAGCATTGATGATAGTGCATGGCACTGTACCTAGCAATCCAAGAAGCCAGCAGTAGTTAGCCTCAGAGCTACAACAATCTGACTACTGCTTGTTAGGAGCTTGCAAGCCCACTTAGAAGTCTTTTACGTTAAAATGTGGAGGCGATGACGCCAATGAATGTGCAGCAGATCTGAAGCTATCTGTGGAACCACAGTCATAAACGTCCACTCAAGTTAAAGCAGAGTTTTCCTATTTGCAGTATTTTATGGACAGTGGTACATGAAGACAGATGAGAACAGTTATGCTACATGGACAGTTTGTTTACCTAAAGAACCAGATTTTACCTAATTTTACATGCAGTTTACCTAAAGAGCCAGATTTTAATTAATTTGGCTTTTTTTTCCTCCCTCAATAATCCCTTTGCAGTTGGCAGACCACAGGAAGAAAAATGCCACATGATTAAAACTTTTTTGACTAATAAAAGTGATAAACAGTAAATAATTTCAACTGTCTCCTCTTAAACCTCATGTATACTCTATATGTGCTTGATAATAGCTCTGTGCAGCTACAGTTCCATGGATTGAGGCTGCACAGTATTGGGAGGCTCATTTTAGAGTTCTGTAAGAGATCCTGTCACTGCACTATCTGGAAGGCAGAGAAACTACTGTGAAAGAGTTATCCATGAAGCAGAACCCAATGATGAGAGCAGGACATAGCTGAAATAAGCACTGGAGTAGAGGCACTAGTTAATGTCTAGCTGTAAGGGTCGCATCAGAGATGCTGATCTATACATTGCAGATTTAAGACTTTATTAAAGCTGACTGTTAAACAGCAGGGAACTAGTCCCACATTCCTACATCATCATTCCTACACCATTTTCCTAGCTTCCACAGACAAAGCTTGTTATTGTGTGCTTTGCTGAGGAAAGGTTAGAAAGAAAGCATTCCCTGCATGCCATTGAGTGGTTCAGTGAGAAAGGTGAGATGAAGGCTAGCTCAGTTTCAAGGAGAATGGAAGACGGAAAAGAAAGGAATGATTTGAGGTCATCTGCACTTCAAAGCAAAAGGGAAAAATCCACATCTCCAGAGCAAAACTTGCCTTTATTTTTTGTTTTGTAAGGACTATACTTTAATGCTGTTTATATATAGTACAGAGCAATGACAAGCAAATCTTCTAAAAATAGTTCTCCACTGCCTAATGATTGTAGGCAAGAAACACTTTCCTGGCAGACACCCGTATTTGCAAAGATCATTTTTGTGTACTGCCCTCAGTCCACATAATTCTGTCTCCATTTTATATTTAGACTCTGTCTTCCAGAACACAAATCTAATAGCACTAAATTGCTTAGTCAGATATTTGACTTCTTACTATGGGCTGAGACAGTCATTCAACAGTTTAAGTTAGAAAAAGCAGATAAACACAGCTAATTCTCGTTTCTGATTTTCTGCATGGACAGCACAAATGACAACTTTTGTATCAGCACAAGGTAGGGGAAGAAAGTACAGAAAGGGGAATGGGCAACTGAGGGAGGATGGCCTTTTTACTGATACAAAATGTTTATCATGCTATGGCTTTAATTAATAAAGATGTTACACAGAAGTTTAATGGAATAACTTGAAAAAAATTACCTGAAAGAAGTTGTGCAGGCAGAGGAAAAAACAGTACCAGTTCAATATGTAAGATACAGGCAGAAGGTCTTTATGAAATCAGATATTTCTTTTCCAGATTTCTCCTTATTTATTAAGCTTTATAATCTGGGCTTGACCTAGGTTCACAGCTAGATTAAAATTGTATTTATCTTGTAAGGCCTGCCAAAATGCAATATGATAAAGCTGAAAACATTCTTTCTTCTTTCAGAATAGAGGCGTGATCTGTTTGGAAGACTGACTTAATTTGAAGGTGCTTGTCAAGCTTGCATGAGGTCAGTAGTTCTCTAAATATAAAGTAAGCACATTTCCCTCAATGTAAGGAAATCAAAATAGCTTTTAACCCACAAATCACTTTTCTTTCCTCATTAAGTTTTTATCCTCAAAAATGCAGATTAGTCAGTCAAAATAGAACAGGACTGGAAAGAGAAACATTTGAATAAAGTTGTGGAGAGCGGACAAAATAAGCACAGATAAGAAGTGGGAAAACAGGTTATGTGAAGAAAGGATGAATAGGGAGTGGAGGTGAAGGGGAGGGAAGGTAAAATATTTGTGCTTCTTAGCATTTCCTGGCCTTCATGTACATTTCTTTTTGCAGAACTTCAAAGTTACCCAGCAGTCACTGGGAATAAAATCCCAAAAATTGAAAGTCAAACCTAACTCCTTCTCATCCTGTACACATTCAAAATAGTCAAAGACTGGGACTTTCTTAATTCTATTATTCAGTTACATCTGTTTGTTTAATTTAGGCAGGACCTCATCCTCAAATACATCCTGTCTGTATTTGAGACGCTTTAGAAACTGAGGTGTCTTAAGCAAGTATTAATTATTATATCCTAATCTGCTTCCCCTTGAGGTCACCTACTTAGAGAGGCTGAGCTATGCTGCCTAATCCATATCCATAGACAGGAGTTTATAGTACTAAAGAAGTCACAGAATTTTGTAAATCCCACACTCTCACAATAGCACGTACATAACAGAAATTCCTAGAAAATCACCAGAATTTAGAGTGACTCAAAATGTGTTTCAAGATGTTAATATGTTCTGGTGAAATAATTATCTAATTACATATAACTCAGATTCTTATCTTTTGTGAAGAACACTAAGAATAAACTAAAAGAAAACTGCTATTTAATGCATTTAATTATATTCCAAGAAAACCTTTTTAGTAATATGTGCAACAAGAAAATCAGCCTATTAAAGGGAAAATTTCCAAGTAGGTAATCAGGACTTTTTTTCAGAAATATGCAACTGAAGCTAAGTATTTTATATTACTGTAGCTGTTCTGTATTTTGTAGTTGCCAGATGTTTTTGCTTGGTACAGGACTCTTTGCAGTTGTAGATTAGCACTGACGTATCTTATTATCTCTGGGTGCTGAGTTTTGAAAGGAGCTTGTCAGGTTTCAATAAATGCTTGGATTGTCAGACGAATAGAGAACTCCCTAGAAAAAGAGGAACAAGCATCCTAGCAATATTTAGAATAGTTAAAATAGATCAATACATTAAGCTGTAAGCACAGTGACTGCATGACTCTGCCTGTAAGTAGTCTAGAACATGCAACCAGAGAGTATCAGAGCTTCAGGGCAGGGCATCAATACTGCCCTTTCATGAGCTGCTTTTTTTCTTCTTAATGGTTGCTCAGCCCATGCTGACTTTTTCATCACCGTGTGTAAAGTCAAATGAAGCACTGAAGAAAAGAAATAGATCTATGTCTATTGACATTGGGCCTACAAACCACTTAGACACAGAGGAAAACTGGAAACAAGAACAGTGATACAATTGTGTATTACTTTCTCCCCCATTCAAAATGTATTTTTATGTTAACAAACTTCCTTTTTTTTTTCTGTAATGGAATTACGGGTATCAAACTATCTGCCTTTTGATATGCACAAAATAAAGTTTATATTTTCTTAGTTTTTTGGCGTGTTAACAGATCAAATCTGTCAGATCTTAGTGGTGGTTTAATAAACCCACTTGCCTGCTTCACCTGTCAGAGGAGCTCATATGGTTGTCATAGCAAAGCTGGCATAAGGGAACAAGTGCTCCTGCTGCAGCTGCTTCCATGCAAAGCACAGAATCTGAAGGCCTTAAAACCCATAACTCAGGCAAACAGTTGTTTGACTTATCTATTAGAACCCACCTGTCTGTCACTTCCCTTTGGCTGGTTGCTCTATAAGGCTTAGAAGAATGGAATATGGATGTGAGTGTCTGTGACTTCAATTAACTGATTATACCTGGACTGTCACAGCTACACCACTGGGATGTGGTTTTTTCATGAAAGATGATGCAAGTCTGATTTCCCTGAGATTACCTTTCAGATTGCCTTTGCTCCTAACCCTTCTCATTAGCAATTTAAGGTAAGATGTCAGACTCCAAACTCAAGCTTTTGACATGTAATTTCTTCTGCCAGCCTTGAGAAAAAGATTAAAATCTCCAGCTGGGGTCGGTTTGGCCTGCTAGGATAGGAGGACAATAACTTCAGTCAGTACAACTAGATTGCCTGAACACATTTGTCTGAGTCTGCAGACAAGGCATAAAAGAAAATCTTGTATTCTTGCTAACATCAATGAGCTGGTAGCACTTGTTTTAACAGTAGAAAGGTTCTTTCTTGCCCTTTCTTCTCCATTGGCTGCAATGTTTTTGTTTAAAGGATTGGCCATTTCTTACTTCAGAAGCAGTTTAAATTAATCAGCCCTAAATTCATCAGGCAGTTGGACCACAGGGTTGTTGTAGTTCCCTTCCAACTGAAATAGTCTATTTTACTTTATCCTATTCTGTAAAATTTAAAGTGGCATGGTAGACTTGCACAATGTACTTCTGTAACGCATATGAGGATTCTTCAAGATGAATATGTGTTTATATTTTGGCTTTTTTTTAAGTTTGTGTAGACTTGATCTGTTTGAGTAGAGTGCAGTTTAGTTCATGGCATAAATGTATGTTAAATTTCAGGTTGCAGGCTGCCAGTGAGACAACAGCAACTCTATGTAAAACACAGAAGTACACACACAACCTCTCAATATGGTGCGGACTGACAGACCATAGCCTTCCAGACTGCTGAAGAACTGTCAGCTTTGTGAGAAAATCTACAGAAATTACATCTGTATTTTTTTGTATTATCTGTATTTTTTTACATTTTACATTTAGCCTAATAAAGGCTTTAACTTCTCTGTCCAGACTGTCAAAATGATCCTCAAGTGCTCATATTCAGGATGTACATTTCGCATAATATTCAGTTCCCTATTTCTTTAAGTATTTAGATTCCAGTAACCTACTACTCACTTTTATAGGACTACCCCCTCCCCAACCCCTCAAAACCTAGGCTAGATATTATCAACCCTGGTCTCCGAATGCTTAAAGCAAGCATAAGCAAAACACTCTCTCACTGGACTCAAACAATGAGATGAGGGCTTTCTCCACAGTAGGAAGTGCTAGCAGTAGAAATAAAGATGCTAGTGCAAGCAGTTTGGATTTAGGCATGTTTTGCTGGTTTTTATTGTTGTTTTCAGGTATTTTTACCTTCTGTTATAGTTTAATTTGATAGCAAACTGGCAGTGGAGTACATGGATTAATGAAAACCCTGCTTTTAAGCTGAAGGGAAAACACCAGGTAGCAGTTCACACTGCGTCAGCTACGATGACCCAAAGAGCATTTCATTGACAGCTAACACCTTGCAAGCCATTTGGAAGAGGTACAAGAGAAGAAATGTGCTGTAATGAAAAGCTCAAAAGGGTATTGTCTTGATACATGGTTGATTTTAATAAAGAGAGGGGTGCACTGTCCTGGTACAGGAATAGAGCATTGTCATCGAATCATAGAATATGCTGAGTTGGAAGGGGCCCGCTCTGATCATCAAAGTCCAACTCCTGGCCCTGCACAGGACAGCCCCAAGAATCATACCATGTGCGTTGTCCAAATGCTTCTTGAACTCTGTCAGGCTTGATGCTGTGACCACCTGCCTGGGAAGCCTGTTCCAGAGTAACCCAACTCTCTGGGTGAAGTACCTCTTCCTAATATCCAGCCTAACCCCCCGCTGTCCCCTTGGGTCCTATCACTGGTCATCAGAGAAAAGAGACCAATGCTTGCCCCTCCACTTCCCATCTGGGGAAGTTGCAGACCATAATGAGATCGTGCCTCAGTCTTTCCTTTATAATTTATTATTAAATACAGCTAAAAGTGTCAGTAGAAATACACATTTGATGGAAAAGTTTATCACAGATGACTCAAACCCATATATCAGAGCAACTCATCCACCTTTTTTTTCCCCTGGAGAAGCATATGGGATGGAGAACAATATGATTTTGTCTGAACACTGAGGGCAGAGTATTTTAAACCACTCATATTTCTGTTGTTAAGATCCCTCCAGGCCTAGCCTGTTCTGTTACCTCATACATCGGTTCCTCCACACCTGGGAGCCTTCACAGACTTACTCCAAAGCTATATAGCACTAGGAGAGAGCAGAAGTTTTGTTGTTACATGTATGACTGATGTGTATGGTATTAGTTCAGCAGATAATGGTGACAATAAGGATTCTTCCCCTGCACTCAGCACTGGTGAGGCCACAATTTGAGTGCTGTGTCCAGTTCTGGACTCCTCAATTCAGGAAGGACATTGAGCTGCTGGAGCGTGTCCAGAGAAGGGCAGCAGAGCTGGTGAAGGATCTGGAGCATGGGTCCTATGAGGAGTGGCTAAGGGACCTGGGATTGTTAAACCTGGAAAAAGGAGGCTCAGGGGTGATCTGGTTGGTAGTAAGAACTGCCTGAAAGAAGGTTGTGGTCAAGTGGGGGCCAGCCTCTTCTTCCAAGTAACAAGTGACAGGACAAGAGGACACAGTCTTAAGCTGTGCCAGGTGAGGTTCAGGTTGGACATTAGGAAGAATTTCTTCACAGAAAGGGTGATTAGATATTGGAATGGGCTGTCCAGGGAGGTAGTGGAGTCACCATCCCTGGAGGTGTTTAAGGAAATACTGGACATGGCCACTCAGTTGACGTGATGGTGTTTGGCCATAAGTTGGACTCGATGATCTCAGAAGTCTTTTCGAACCTAAATGATTCTGTGATTCTGTGACATGGCACAGTGCCTGCGGGACTGCCTGTTTTGTTCGAGGGCCCCATTTAGCCTCGTCCTGCACGGCAGCCGTCGCGTCCCGCAGACATCCGGCGGGCGGGGGGTGGAACTACAGTTCCCGGCACGCCGCAGGGGCGGAGGGAGAAGCCGGCGATGCCCTGACGGCGGAGGCGGGAGCGGGGGGCGGCGGCCTTTCGGAGCTCTTCGCCGCGGCCGCTCTGGCGGGGCGCGGGCGGCGCTGCCATGGCGCTCTCCGCCGCCAGCCCCCTCAAAGTCTGCGTCGTGGGCTCGGGCAACTGGTGAGTGCGGCGGCCCTTGGCAGGGCGGGCACCTCGGCGGCCGCCGCGGCCCGGCCTTCGCAGAGGCTGTGCCCGCCCGGGCCTTGCTGTCCGTTCCCGCCCGGCGCCGTGGCCGCGCTTCCCTCACGGGTGGCGGCTGTGAGGCCACCAGGCACTGGCGGTGGAACGCGGTGTCGCCGGGCCGTGGCGGGCGCTGGGTCGCGCTTGTTCCGTGCGGGAGGGCTCGTCCCGCCGTGCCGGGGGCTCGTCCTGCCGTGCCGGGGGCTCGTCCTGTCCCCGGCTTCCTCGGAACAGAGGTGCTCCCCTGACGGACTCGGAGGAAGAAGCGACAGAATCGAGCACGCAGTTTTAGTGCTTGTAAACACCCGCGTGTTCTACGAAGAAGTTGTTCTAGGCTATTTTTAACCTGGTATTTGTTGTGTGCTTTGTCCGATATCAGATGACGTAGACATTAAAGATGCTGTACATTTAAAAATTTTTTTTTCAACTACGCCCTGCCTGTAGAGCTTCACTAACAATCTCACTTGTCTACAAAAGTGTTGTTGGGGGTTTTCTGTGTTCCTATGTGCCTATTTTCCAAGACAGTTCAAAGAGGAATTGCGAGACACTAGGTTATTTGAAATACCTTCTTCCCCCCCACTCCGATTGATTATGCTGAGGCACACTGAGAGCTTGAGACAAGGTTTTAGTGCTGTCTCTACCTCTAGTTTATAATTAGACTTACATAAACTTGCTTCTTCATCCACTGAAAGCAATAGACTTACTTGACATTATTCTTCAAGAGAAGTATCATGGTAATAACCCTTTGTCTTCTTTAGTTATTTCTTTGGCTTTACCCATTTTCCTACCATTCCTGATCACTGTTCTTATGCCAGGTCCCTCTTTACAGTGAATAAATTAAGTACAGTGTATTACAGAAATATATCTTCACAGTTTGTCACTTCCAATTACTAATTGAAGCACACTTTATTTGAGTAAAATTGGGTTTTAAGACATTAAACTCAGAGGAGTTTCTGTGTAGAGCATGGTACTGTGTTTTATTAAACCAAACTTGCCAGTCTTTTGTCGGGATGATCTTAGACTTGTTGCTCACCCCTTGCCCACTCCATGCAGTTGGCTTTTGCTGCTGTTAAAAATATCAGCAGCTGCCAAGTTTTATTTTTCTTTGTGATGTCTTGTTGAGGGAATGGCTGATGGTCCAGTGCAGCATCCCTTGCTTTCCTTGCACTAGCTTGTAACATGAACAGGGAGATACTGTGCATTGCACTATACGTCACAAGGAAATTATGCAGTTAGACCTCGTCTTTTAGGAGTGTTGTGGCTGTTGTTCCATACTTGAAATCTAGAAAAAGTTTTTGGAAGTTTGACTGCATTTATATTTGATTCACTGTGAAACACTCTTGCAGAAGCAAAAGGATTTGTAGATATTGCCTACTAGCAATAACCACATGCAAATATATTTTGTTTTCACTTCACTGGGTCAGTTTAATAAATAAGAAAAGCTCCTGCCTAATAGGATGAGTTGGTGGCAAAATGCCCATATCTCCTGTGCTGAGAGAAAGAAAAAAGCTGATGCCTGGTAGTAGCATTCTCTCTTTCTTTTGGGGATAAAGGTATTTAAATAACTTATGGCTTCTTTCATATGTAATGGCAGGGTTTTTCGTGTCAGGAAAGCAGAAATCAAAGTAATCAAAAATTGAAAATAGTAATTCTTGGAGAGGTAGGTGGTTTCTACCTCAAAATCCATGGGATGACAGACACCAAACCCTGCCTGCAAAGAGCACTGTGTTTCAGTAATATGTGTAGCCATTGAACTAAATTGGACTAAATTTGTGTACCTTGTAAGTGCCTTTTTTGAACTGGGATCTGCAGTCCTAAAATATTTAATTAAAGTATTAGTATTGAATGCGTTAAAGCAGGTAACTAGAAAGAAATTGAAGCATTTATGAACACCTGATCATTGATGTTTGGGGATTATATATTTTTGAAGCCTGAGTTATAGGAGTGTGTGATTGGTGGTGCCTAAATTGTAAGCATGTAAGTAGTTGATCTGTGTGGGATTTGGCGTCTTGAGCAGTTTGGAGACAGTGGGTTTTGGGGTTCTGTGTGAGATGATTCCGTCAGACAAGTCTTTGCCTTCTCATAGTCCTTTAAGCTGTATCTGGGGTGAAAAAAAACCCTAAGGGAGCTTGGCAGGACAGTAGCTTTAGAAGGGTTAATCCAGTCACCTTGGTTGATTAACTACTTCCAGTCAGACTTGTTTGGTTGGTTTACTATGGAAAGGTCACCTTAACAATGAAGTTGACTTGGCAGGGGTCACTTGACACCTAATGGAAGATCATGGGACAGGACAGATGGCTCAGAATGGAAGAGCAGGAGCTGTGGTGTCTGCTGGCCTTGCCCTTTTAGGGTTGCTCAGCTGGTGGATAAGTGATTGTGTTAGGATCTTTTAAGACAGGGGATAAAGTAAGCTGTCTGGGGTGTGGAGAGGGTACACCTTGGGAATATGCCTTGAAGCCCTGGGATTCCAGGACAGTGCCTAGAGACTTAAAGCACTGCAAGCTCTGCCTTGATCATGTACTGTAGCCTGTTCTGCTGATAACACTTCCAGGGCAGGTTAATGAGGTGTGCATAGCCGGAATTTATCCCTCTCTGTTTTCATGGAACCAATTGTTGATTAACCTAATTGCCAAACTTGAACAGAAACTGTAAAATTTGGGAAGAGATGGGAAGTTACTGGGCAGAGGGGTTTATGCAGCTAGGAACTTGCAGAAAACTGGGAGGAACTGTGGCTTAACTGAGGTGGTAGAGCTAGATAATGATATCGTTTGCATTTGAATATTGTGACCTCCACTGCTGCTGTTATCAGGATAAGTTAAGGAGTTTTTTGGCTTTGTGCTTAAGTTAAAAAGTGATGAGGGGAAAGCAGGCCAACTGTGAAATGGTCCAAAAGAGTGGTTGCAATATCATGAGAAATGAAAAACCGGAGAAGCTAGTCAGGAGAACCTTCTTGAATTCAGAAACAAAGACTAGGCAAATTTTCCCTTTTTTAAATACTGCATTCAAACGGTGAAGAAAAAAAAAAGACAGGAATTTAAGTGTTAAATAGTAATGGAATTAATGTCTCACTTAAGTAGTCCACACTGCCAGACTTTCTGCTGGCAGACTGAAAATGCCAATCAGGGAGTTGCTGAATCAGTTATTTCCGTCGTGCTCTGTCACCAGCAAGCACAGAGACTATGTAGTGAAGTTCAAAACAGAAGGCAGTGGATTTGCCAGGATTCCGACTTTGTGTATAAATCTGTAGGAGTAAATGTGCTTTTGTTCAAGGAGCTCAAAGCACTGTCTGAAGAAGACATACACGTGTGGAGTTGGATGTGGGGTCTGGTGTTCGTATGGGTCTGACATTTGGAGGCTGAGCTGGTAAGCTGTATACCAGTGCAGCAGAAACCATGCTGTGTGAGCTTGGTAAGAGATGGCTTGCAATTGTCTTCTGTATCACCTCCTGAACCCAGGGGCATTTTTAGTGTGTGAACTGCTATTAGAGAAGTAAATTCCAGTCTTTTAAGACATACAGTTTTATGGTTTAACTATAAAAGGTCTACTTAGGATACTAAATTTTTTTCTGCCGCTACTTAGAAAGTGACCTTAGCCATGTGCTAGCACACATCTTTAATACAGCACAATGAGTTGTGCCATATCAAAAGCTCTTGAAGTAGAATGAATCCATTTTGTTTAGTTGCCAGCTATGGGTTTCTTACAAGCAATGTACAATATAAATTTAAGGGATTGTATGACTATAACTAGATTGGAAAAGTTAGTGTTCTTACCTCCTAGTAAAGTGTGCAGTTTACATGCACACACACACACAAACACACATAGGCCTCAGATCAATGACTATTTTTATCACATCTCTTAAAATTTTTTTTCTATCTCCTCAGTAGGTTATCAGTAATTATGAAGATACCTTCTATCCCAGGAAAGGAACTTAGGTTAAGAGGTTTACTAGAAAGATGAAAGGGAAGATTGTGTTTGTTCATCCTCTTGTAACTGTGATTAATTGCATTATTGCTTAGAGTTTTGAGAAGTAAAATTGGTCACTGTAATATAGATCTCACTGTATGCTGTTCTTGGGGAGAATATGAGGGTAACAGTAATGGACTTCTCTGCCTGCAATTTCGGAGGACGCTGTTGCAATAGTTGTGTGAGGTTGGCTGCACAACCATAAAGCTTACGACTTCTGCAACATATAAATGCTTCTTGGTTTTCAATGACTATCAATATTATACAACAACTGATGAGTCGGTCATCTTAGCAGAGAAGCTTCCCATCTCTTAAAGGTGAAAATGACACATTTAACAAAATTTGGTATTTCACTTTTGCCTCAGCTTTGAAGATACAATTAATTTGATTCGGGGATATAAAGTAACCTAAGCTCTCAGTGGATAGCCAATAAGAAAACAAAATAAATAAGGACATTTCAGTATATGCTTCAGTTCAACCTACTCTAGCTGTGATTGAGAGAAAGCAGCAGGTGTGAATGACTAATGTATTCTTCCACTTACTTTACTAGGTCAAAATACTATATGGTAAGAGGTCAAATAACCTGTGACTTTTTAATTGTTTTAAAGACAATCTCTTTTTTTCTACAGCAAAATCATAATTTTTTAAGACTATTGTTTTCTTTTCTGCAGGGGTTCTGCAGTTGCCAAAATAATAGGTAATAATGTAAAAAAATTGCAGAAGTTTGCTTCCACAGTGAAGATGTGGGTCTTCGAGGAGAATATTAATGGGAGAAAACTGACAGATATCATAAATAATGACCATGAAAATGTAAAGTATCTCCCTGGATACAAGCTGCCAGATAATGTGGTAAGGCTCAGAAGCTAAATTATAGTTGTGGAGCAGAGGGAACATTGCTTGTGCAATCGAGCTAGAAATTTGTTTTGTTAACACCTCTAGGGTTTATAATATTTCAGACTGTATGGTATTCTAGTGGTGACATCAGAGATTTGAACAAGTAAAATTATGTAATTATGCAGTTAAGTAAATCCAATACACTCTTCTTTTTTGGTCTCACTATTGTGTTTATGTTACTTCACTTTCTGTATAAGAAAGCAAATGTCAAAACAAGAGCAAGATTAACAGCTTTGACTATACCCATTAAAAAAAAATTGGCCTCAACTTTGGATTGGAGCTGTTGGTCTGGGAAGTTTATGCTACTGTTTATTTTCAGTGGTTAAACTGATGAAACTGCTGCAGTAGACTGTAGCATTCAGCATAAGAGCAAACTACTGGGGTTCAAACTGGGGATCAAACTGGGGAGGTTCAGGTTGGACATTAGAAGGAATTTCTTCACAGAAAGAATGACAAAATATCAGAATAGGGTGCCCAGGGAAGTGGTGGAGTCACCGTCCCTGTCGGTGTCTAAGGAAAGACTGGATGTGGCACTCAGTGCTGTGGTCTAGTGGACCGGGTGGTGTTTGTTCCAAGGTTGGATTCAATGATCTCAGAGGTCTTTTCCAACTTAATTGATTCTGTGATTCTGCTTTTACTTTATGAGATAACACTTGTGTGTAGTGTTAATTTTGAAAAGTTACGCAGCCTTTCTCTCCAATAACTACACAGGTTGCTGTCCCAAACCTTAAGGAAGCGGTACAGGATGCAGACTTGCTGGTTTTTGTCATACCTCATCAGTTCATTCATAAAGTCTGCGATGAAATCACAGGACAAATACCCAGGAAAGCGCTTGGCATAACTCTCATAAAGGTATAATAAATACTGTGCATTAATAACCGAGAATGTGTTGTGGAATCTTCTAAGACAAGGTGACTTGATATTTTGATATGAAAAGTCTCCGTGCATTATTCACTTGATTGGTCCATTAAACCTTTCTAGATGTAAGATTAGAATTTGCTTGGTCATTAGTGGATTGTTACCCAGCGCTTGCAGGAAGAGGAAAATGAGGCTCTTCACAAGACTTTTAGAAAGAAAGAGGGAGTCAATATGTTTTGCACCACTAAGCTTTCCAGTCTTTTATTTGTTGTTTCCAAAAGCATCATTAGATGAAGAACAGAGCACAGGCATAATGCTTTGATTGTTAATGCACATCCCACATGCTGAGTTGATCATTTAAAGAACTGCTGAGAGAATTTCACGTGACTGAGAGGATAGTGCTCTTGTTCATGTCAAATACTATGTTGCAACAAGAGAGTCTGTTCAGCATCGCCCAAAGACAGTTTGAGCATAGGAAATAGGAAAGGGCAGAGGTGCAGGAGGCATTTCACTGGAGTGTTTGTAGTTTTGCTGGCAGGAAAATTTTAAAATGTGGATTAGTTTATTTTTGGGATTGTTTTTGGGTGGGTGGGCTTTTTTTCTCTGTATGTTTAGCTG
This sequence comes from Platysteira castanea, assembly GCA_013397175.1. NCBI lineage: Eukaryota > Metazoa > Chordata > Aves > Passeriformes > Platysteira > Platysteira castanea. The sequence goes on from VYXC01002875.1 coordinate 1,431,470, forward strand.
GAAATAATAAGCTATTCCCACAAGGTTTGGAAGATTCTGGTTTTTTGTTGCTTTGTAGGCCATTTTCTCAGCACACATTCCCTTGTTTCCTGTCATTTCTGGAAAATGATACATTTATGAAACTGTGCTCAAAAAAGAACAAAAACCCCCTATCACTGCTTACTGCAAGCTTGTCTCTTTAGTTTGGCTAACAAAGTCCATCAAATCTATTGTTTTTACAGTGCTGACCTGGTGTATTGGTGAGATGTATGAAAAAGTAACACTTCCAAAGTGTTCTTGCTGCAATTTGCAGCATATTGTAGAAGGGTAAAATAAGGCGCTGTTAAAAGTGCTCAAGATAAACTTTATTCTCCTTTAATTTGCTAAACGTGATTTATATTCTCTTAGTGATAGGAATAACTAATGAAATTGGTGGACTAAATGAGGATTTATTTCAGTATATGTGAAGTCAGGGTCCTGGGCCTATATTCCCTTGGAATTACTGTTCTGGGTACTAATTACCCGTGCTCTAATGGAGTGTTGATTAACAGCTATATTTGACCAAAAAAAAAAAAGGGGCGGGGGGGGGGGGGGAATTATACTTCTCTTAAAAAAAAAAAAGCCAAACAAACAAAAAACCCCAGCAAAACCAAAGGCTATGCTTAGTGTAGTGGTGGAAGTGAAATTGTGGCACTTGCCATGCAGTGCAGAGTTGGTTACTAGGCAGCTTCTCACTGTCACATTGCAACACTGCATCCATAGGCAGCCTTTCCAAAGAAGTGCGATGAGGCCCCTTAATATTTTGCAGGAGAATGCAAAGTACTTGTCAGTTTTTATGAAAAGGCATAAGTGTGCATCATTAAAAGTATCATTTCAGAAGACAGGGTAGAGATTTAACACAATAATGAAACTTAAGTAGTAGAGGCAGGAATGCATTCTTTCCTCTACTTTTGCATACTCTTTAGGCATGCTGTTTTCATCAGTGTCATAATTTTTGGGTCTCATGCTCAATGCTAATGCTGTTGAAATGGCTTGTGTTAACTTTGGTAGTTAAAGTGCAGTTCTGCTCTGAAAAGTATCATTTGTGGGACATCTCATTTCTGTGCTTTCTAAACTGCTTGTCAAGTTAGCAGTGTGTCATCTTTTAGTCTTTTTTGCTTGTGTTTTTTTTCTTTCTGACAGTCTAATCTTCAAGCAGAGCCTAACATCCTGTGATAAAACTGAGTCTTTGCGATATAAAGGCATTTGTCTGCTGCTTAATACACATTTCCATTGAAACATTTGCATCTGTGTTGCTATACCTTAGCTCTGTGTCTATGAAAGCCTAAAAAGTGATTGTGTGGCTGTGGGGGGAGGAACCATATAAAACTTAGAGTGCAGTACAGCAGTGAGCACAGGAAGGAGGGTAGCTGAAAGTCATTCAAAATACTCTTCAGGCAACCTCAACATCAGTCTCATTTTCATTTCCCTATTACAGGCCCCAGGGATTGCTCTGACAGGCATGTTAGGATGCAAGCGATAAGGTCACAGAATTGGACTTGCTTGCCTGCAGACCATTGCTGCCCAGTGAAAATGCCCATGCTGGAACCTTGGTTTTGCAGGGAGGAAGGGGTGTTTGGTTTTTATTCTGTCATTCAGTATTGGATTTAACTCTACAAGAAACAGGTACAGCTCTCCTTGACTTCGTCAGGAGTTGCATCTGTTTCACAGTGGAGCAGAATCTGGCACCTAAGCCTTTCTGGTCTCCTTTCACTTGCATGAGTAATTGTTGTGTAGGTATTCACATTTTTGGAGTTGTTCCCAATGTGTGCATGCTTTTCTGTCTATTATTTGCCTGCTTAGGAAGAGGGGCCTTACAGTTATTTTGGGGACATTTTTGGCACTCTGAGGGAAAAATACAACATGTATTGTGTGCTTGCTTTCAGATTGTTTCTGTATGGCTCATTAAAGATGAGAAAGCAAAGCTGTGCATTAAGCGATACAAATTGAAAAATAATGCAGAAATGCAAGCACTAGTTTAATGGACAGGTTTTATACAGGCATTTCTGCATGTCTCTTGATTGCACCCTGTTATTTAAGGAGCAGCACCTTTAACCTGTAGAAGTGCAAATTACTGCCTGCCTGAAATGTCACTACTGGCAGCATACAAGTGCGTGTGTATATGTATATCTGGAAGTAATAGAGGAACACACTTTTTGCCTATAAATCATAATTCAAAATTACCAGTTCCCAAAAGTATCAAATCCTCAGCATTAAAAAAGAGTACTGTATGAAAGGTGGTATACTCTGGGAAAGAATGACTGTTTCAATAGCTGGTCTGCCATTACCCCTGTAATAAAAGCTCAAAAGGATTCTGCATTTAGCAGGCTGGGAGAAAACAGTTTTATGGGAAGAAAGTGGTCTCATTTGGAGTTCTAGTTCAGGCAGTTCAAGGTACCAGACTCTCTTCTTCTCTGCAGCATTAATATGTGGGGTCTTATTCTAAGGCCCTATTTCTGCCCTTTTTTCACACTTTGTAAAGAGTGCCCTATAAATACAGATTAAAAATATCCTTAGAAGTTAAATTATTCTCAGTTGTTCAGCTTTCTGCTTATCCGTGAATGGCTGTTCTTTTTGTATTTCTACTAGTAAACTGTTGTTGGTGTTACACGCTGGGGAATCTGCCTCTGATATTTCAGTTCAGATATCTCTTCACAAAACAAATTATTCAGATGCCATTTTGTGAGTTTTAATGTAATTTCAAATCCAAGTTCAGGTCTGGTTCATAACTGATGGATTGGTTATGTTTCACTGATTAAGTATACACTGATGATAAGCACCTGATTTCTGGACTAACAAAGCAGAATGTTCAGCACTTAGAATCAGGTCTTTGAGGATGGAATAAAAACTCTTTTCATCATCTAGAGTATAGTCCTAAATCTTAAGGTGCTACCTCCTATGATTCTAAGACATCTTGGAGAGGTCAAAATAGCAGAAGTGTCTATGGTAGTACATCTGTCATCTTTAGTCTCTGTTTGAATAGGCCTCATTTCACTTCTCACCCGTGGACAAGACTAATTGTGTTCTGCTTGCATCTCTACTGTGCCTAATGAATGACTTTTTAGTAATTCGATTTAATGTTGGCTGCAGGGAATAGATGAAGGCCCGGAGGGACTCAGACTGATCTCTGACATTATTCGAGAGAAGATGGGAATAGACATCAGTGTGCTGATGGGAGCTAACATTGCCAGTGAGGTGGCAGCAGAGAAATTCTGTGAAACCACAATAGGTACTGTTCCAAGCTGTAAGAATATTTAAAACATGCTCCTGTCCTCACAGGTGCACACCAAATAGCTCAAATTTCACTGTTTTCAACATTAGCTGACTGTTACCAGAAGCTGTTGGTTGAATTTCCTAGAATGTTTACACTTCCAAAAATACTAGGACAATACTGGGAATAGAGGGAGAGAGAAGAGCACAATTTTACCTAGTCTTACTAGGGTTATAACCTTAGCATGTGAAATACAAGCATGCTTTTTATCACCCTTCATATAACAAACTGCTTCATTTTATTACTGTGTTTAAGATTTTTCTTGGGTCTGAATGGCTTTATATGGATAAACAATTATAAATTCTGTACTCAGGTGCTATGGTCAAAGATGGTACCTTCATGCATGTTTGTTTTTGTTTGACTTCTTGTTTGTTTTTTTTAAGGTATCTTGTTTTAATTTCTCAAAATTCTTCATTCCCATAAAAGCTAGAAATTCTTTTGGTTCTGTGTTGATCTCTGCACACCTCTGCAGCATGAAGATGTGCCTAGTCTTGGATTTTACAGTTTCTAGAAAGGCATGTGTGTGTGTATATATTCATACAGGTACTCCTAATTTATACCGTGGAGTTCATGTTATGGTTTTTTTCAGTGTTAATTTTTACAGTTTTGTGCACTGCCAACTTTGTAACATCTCATTCACAGCTTTTGCATTGAACTTAATTTTGAATGGTTGAACAGCATCTTAGTGTTTAGAAACAATTGTCAGGGGCAGCATGCTCGATTAATAAAACAGCTTTGACATATCTTTATCAATAGGTATTTTTCTGGAACGCAGACTTTGAAGCAATCAGTAGAATTGCTCCTGCCATATTCATAATTCATCTCTGTTTTATTATTAGCTGTTCTTTTTAAAGAGAATGATCAAAAAATGGAGAGCGTACAGAGAATTCATGAAATTGTTTTTTAGAAACTGTTGCTGAGCAGGCAGTAAATTACTAAAAAGTCCTGAGTAACTCAGTGCAGAGCTTTTAAGTGCAGTGTCAACATGTCCCTTAGAACAGGGATGTTTAGGATTGAGCTAGAACAACCTTATCTCTGCTTTTAGGTGTTTTGGCTTGCACAGGAAAGGCTAAATAACATACAAATAAATTATTCATTTTTTTAGCTTTCCTTTCTCTCTCTCAACAGGCTGCAAAATCTTGGAAAATGGCCTTCTCTTCAAAGAACTCCTGCAGACTCCAAACTTCCGAATAACTGTAGTAGACGATGCAGATACAGTTGAGCTGTGTGGTGCTTTGAAGGTGAGATTAACAGGCTGCAGATGGTACACAGATGAAATAGTCATCCTTGTAGAAAAAAGGAGGGTATTTCCATTTTAAAAAATAAGTTCATTGTATTTTATATAACATATAAAACTGCCACATAACATTTCCAGAAGAACCAGATGGGAAATGAGGGAGCAGCATTTTCTGAGAGCTGGTTTTTAGATCTGTGTCTCACCATCTGCCAGGTTCTCTTTCTACATCTTCCACTTAACTTACACACAGTCGTGAAGCAAGTATTGATTTCATCTAACTGGGTGATATATTTCTAAATCTATTTTAGTTCCCTTTTTCTTTTTGCAACAATGTGTTCACCAAAAGAAAAGGAGAAAGAAGTTGGTATTAATCCTTTTATCTGTTGACAAAACTATCCCCCTCTTCATTGACTTAAGAAATGGGAGCACTCATGTTTTATATTTTGTGGACATATACTACATAAGGTTTGTGTGAATAACCAGATATAGAAATGACCTGAATAGGAAAAAAGTTATTTTGGAAGCAAAGGCTAACTTAAATATTGTTTAATGGCTGTTTTTCCAGGTTAGTTTACAGGCCATTTGTGAACGGGAGGCATTAATTGTTTGGCACCCTAGCAAACAGTACTGTAGTTTGCATTATCTGATACCTATCCTCAATCATTTTTGATGAATGTAGTGCTTTAATAATTAATTTGGCTTACTTACTTATTTTTTTCTAGTTTGGATGATTATTTTGTCTGCCTTTGGTTTTGCTGTTAAAATTTTGTGTAGACTAAATTAATTGGCTTGCAAAGCTACCACACCAAGCAATGATGTCTTAAGCTAAGGAATTTTGATTCCTGCTTAGTAAAAGTAGATGGGTAGCTATAATAGCATTTTTTTGGCATATTAATTTCCCTAATTTCATCTTGACAGCTGTCATACTGGAAGGCCTGAGAAAGAGGAGGTTTTGAGCCTGTGTGCTGATGGGATTAGGTGTTTTGATGCAACATGCTTTGGACTTACTGTATATATAGCAATTTCTTGAGATTGTGGAGCTTGTAATTTGTCTCCACAGCCATTGCTTAAAAATGCTCTGATGATATGGGAGGTTACCAGAAATCCCTGTGTATAGACCCATTAAATTAGTCAAAATTTTTTGCAGACTTATTTTTCTTTGAAATCTGCTCAGCAGGATATTTTCTGACTAGCTTACATTCTTGAGTGATAGAGGAGTTCTGTCCCAGGAAATTTTTATTCAGACAAGTCTCATGAAAGGGCATTAGAGATGAGCATACCCATTAAAGTGGGCAGGTAGTCAGCAGACACTCAAAACTCCACTGTAAAGGTCTAAGTCAGGCAAGATACCAATATTTCTTTGCAAGTGCAGTAGAATTTAAATAGATTGTTGTTCTTGACCTGGAAAGATACTAAGGTGAAACTTCTGGGGGTTTTTTTGTAACCATGCTTTATTGCACTCTTCTGATTTGTTATTCATCATGCATTCTGCAGACTGAACTGTCTAGTTGTATTTCTAAAAAGCTGTTTATATTCTGTGTGCTCTAGTCATCTGGTTTTGATTGCAGTATATTTTGTTAATTGAGTTGAGATTTCTAAAAAAATGTGTGGTGTAAGGTCTAAACAAAAAGCAAATTAAGGATAGATTAACTGGTTTAAAGATACTCTGGATTTCTTGCATAATTAAAAGGCAAAACTAGTATAAAGTGGCATAGATCTGTCATTCTAGTATAGGTGATGTCTTTAAACATACAACTTTGCCTAAATATAAAAGAAAATGTTTTTTAAATCATATTTTTAAAGTAATTTTTCACTTAAAACCCTTTTTAGTTAATCCTAAATCTTGTGCTGGCAGCATGTAAATAATGTCCTGAGCTGCTTTAAATTAAAAGATAGCAAAATTTTATTAATGCATTGGGAACATGTCTGACTCTGAAAGAAAATGAGGCTAAAATTAAATCTATGGATAAGGTTTTATTGCCATAGTGCAAAGCAAAATGCAAAACTCAGAGGTGAATAGTGTTTTTTCTTAGAAGCTGTACCTATTTCTATTAGGAGAATTGTTTGCTAAGGGTATTAACAAGAACTTTACTTTTTTTATCATTAATCTGATAGTCTTTGTAATAAAAATTTGGAAAGTAAACATCTTTTCATATGGTTTTTTTAGGGTAAAATCTAATGTGTAGCTTCAGTCAGCTGACAGTTTGTTAAACTTGGAAAGTTACTTCATGGAAAAATAGTAAAAATTAGCATTTTTTAATTTCCTGGAAGGAGGAAAATACAATTTCAGAAGGTGACAGTGTCATGTTGTGTGGAGACAGAGGCATAAAAAGAGAGGTTCTACTCTCTTCTATAGCAGTGCTAATTCAAAATGTCAGTAGTGGCTCCTACAGCAAGGAGGACAGGGGTAAACAGGCAAACATGTCACTTCAGACTGTCTTTTTGGATGTGGAAATAGTAAAACTAATTCCTGTATTGTTAAAGGGTGAGAAACAGTACACTATGGAAAACAGGATATTCTCCCAGCTTCTGCATTTTTCTGCAAATACCAGCTTAGGAGAAGCAGACTTTCCCGGTATTACTGGCATAATGGACTAGATGTTAAAAGCCTATACTCTACCTCGCTTTTTATTTCTGCAAGCCTTTCTAAACAGGGAAGATTGTCAGTGTGGATGGTTGCCTAAAGTTTGGGAAAAAATACAGAAGGTAACAAAGAGTGCTCTGAGCACAGCTTTCCCTTACAATGATAATTACAGGTTTGAAATTTGTTTCTGGAAGCCTATTTGAGTTCAGACTGTAATAATAGTTAGTGCAGCTGGGTGATCATAAGAGAACATGTGCTTGATTGCTATTTATATATGGATATATATATGGATATGTGCAGAATATCCACTTCATTCGCTGTATTTAGATTTGTGACAATGGGCTGGTGGAGATACAGTGAAGTGCAGAAATCAGCGCTGTGAAAATGCAGTCTTGTGTCAGCTTGGAGACTGGCTGAATAGACGATGACAGTGACTACAAAATCTGATGCTACTGAGGAGGAAGAGCTTTCTACCGTAACCTGGGTGTTGGAACAAAAAGTGCTTTTCATGTTCTTCTTTGTAAGGATTTTTTTTTCTTTTGAGGACTGATGAACATTTCACATTTGTCTGTTGACCTCTTCTAAGGGTTGAGGACAGAAATTAACAAAGTTCAAATTTGGATAGTTGTTTCAAGATGCCCAGTTGGCTTTACAAGCAGCGTGACTCAAGGCCACGTACAAGTACACCTGCCATTTGCCAGATGATGAATGGGGCTTCCTAGGAAATGCTTAAAGGTTATGACACCTAAAAATAGTATGTTCAGCTATGCACACAAATGGATGTGCTTTTAGACACTGATGGATGTGATCACTGCAGAGCAGTGCGGACCCAAGGTTATCACTTCAGAGGTGTCATTACTGCCTGTGCCAGTGTGGTGTTACAAGCAGCACAGATGTGAAGCAATACTGAGCTGGGGTACAGACCTGGCCACGTCCTTGAGAGGCCATGCAAACACTGATAGCTGCAGTCTTGGGGGTAAATTGTACCCCAGTCACTTAGCCAGTGCAGCAGCGCCAGGGATGGCTGAGAGGAGGAGGACTGAGAATCTAACCTCTGGATATGGCCAAAGGGCCGTGCTCCAGCTGTCTGATGATCAGGGATCTGGAGAGTTAAAAACCCTCAAGTGGCAGCAGCCAAGGACCAAGACAGATGTGAGTTACTGTAGGAAGGAGAAGCGGCAGCAGCTGTGGTTGCCTTCCAGGTTGCTTTAGGCTCCTCTCTAAACCCTACAGCTCCAGCTTAGCCTTAAGTAAAGAAGTAAAAAGTATAGTGATGATTTATTGTTTACGAGGTTATGTAACCCAGCATTGTTACTTGCAAAGTGTGTTTAGGGCAGTCACTGTTGGATAGTCAGTCTAGGTACTGTAGAAGTTGATTGTGAGAGTTTTTTCCTTTTTCCTGAGATTAAGTGGAAATGAAATTCAAGTTTGCCAGGAGCAAGCAAACAGTTTAAAACTTAACCTCTCTGACAATCCTGCTGATACTGTCTTTGATTTTTTGAGTCTTTTCATTTGACTTCTCAGCCGTTATGGGAAGCAAGGAGCTTCGCCAAGTTCATGTGTAAATAGAGGGAAAGCAGGCTGTGCTGAGCTGTGACACTGCCTCAAGGAAGGTGAAATAACATTTCTGCTTAGTTCTCTTATTGATCCATTTAATTATGAAGAAGTAATGGTTGCCTCAGAAATGGCTGCTGAAGCTGTCTTGCTGAGTGCTCCACAAACGTGCTGTACACTGGATATTGGATACTTCTGAGCACTGACTCTGTGGGAGAACAATCTGTCAGCAAAGTCTGCAGACTTGTTGTCCTTGTTTTCTTGGTCATCTGTTGAACTTGCATTTGTGACCTTGCATGTTTGCAGCAGGTTGTATGCAAGTAAAGGACACTTTCTCTATTTGTTCTGACACTTATTGTGAGCACTGCCTGGCATCAGCATTTCTTTTCTTGAGCATAGCTTCACTATCCCAGTGATAAAATAAATAAATCCATTCCTTGCTCATGTTCTAGAATAACTAGGACTAGGACTAGCACCAGCTTCAGGATACCAGACCAGCTCGCCTGCTAGGGCAAAGTATTTTCGTAGCTTAAAACTATATGCAATATAAAAACACACTGTGCATCATGGTTACAGGATGTGTGCTTTCATGTGAAAAGCTGTTAATGCCAAGATAGAGGAAGTGTGTTTGCTTAAGCGTGTAGTGATTTTGAGAGCTCTGAATGCCTCAGGCCAAGAGGAACACTGTGTTGCAGTCATTTTGGGGTTATTGTGGCAGTATCTTTGAACCTTTGGAACATGTTTGGCAGTAGGCCCTTGCTTATTAGGCTCTCAGACTCCCATGTGTGTGTGCAAACACAGTCAGTTTTTAATCTCACAGAAATGTGAACTCTCTCGTCTTGCACAAATACATACCCACTGCATTTGCAGGAATTCCTGTAACTTCATGTTGTGGTTTGATCGCAGCTGGAAACTACATATCACACAGCTGCTCACTCGCCAACCCCCTACCCATCAGGGAGGGGAACGAGCATCAGTGAAAAAAAAGTAAAACTCATGGGTTGAAATACTAACAGTTTAATAATTGAAGCAAAGGAAAATACAATAAAAGTAACGGTAGTGATAGTAATTGTAATGAAGGACAGAATGAAAATCCAAGAAGAACAAGTGATGCTCACTACAGTTGCTCACCATCCACTGACCAATGCCCACTTTGTCCCAGTGCAGCAGTTGATGGCTCCCAGCCAACTGCCTCCAGTTTATATACTCTGCATGGCATTCTGTGGTATGGAATATCCCTTTGGCCAGTTCAGATCAGCTGTCCTGGCTATATTGCCCCTATCCCCAGACTCTTGTTCACTTCCTCACTGGCAGAGCATGAGACACTAAAAAGTCCTTGACTTAAAGTAAACAGTACTTAGCAAACAACCAAAACATCAGTGTGTTATCAACATTATTCTCATACTGAATTCAAACCACAGCACTGTACCAGCTACTAAGAAGGAAATTATCTGAAACTGGGACACTTCAGGTGTAGTCTTTGGCAGTGGCACCATTCAAAATCAACCATATGAGATACAGAAAGATGTTCTTCCCAGATCAATCACTCTTCCTGCCTCGTGTGCTTCTCAGAGGATCACAATAGTGATAGTGCCACTAGGCTCTTGTGCATCAATTTGTGTTTTGCTTGTGCATCTTCCTGAAACAAACGTGGCTTAGTGCCTACAGCCAGAGATTACAAGTAACGAACTGTCTGTTTTGGTCTTGTTTTGGATTGAAGGATAACTCAGTTGTAAGTTTTGTGAGATGATGTTGGTTTTTTTTAAAGGAGTGGCTCGTCTTTGAATAAGGTATAACTTTCAGTCTGGTATAATTAGTTCTCTACAGTGTATTAGGCACAAGACAGTTGTCAGAGATTCTTCAAGGATTTAAATAAAACCAGATGGTAGACCTTATAAATTAATAGTTGTGGCCTGAGGGATATGTAGACCAGGATACAACAATCTCCTAGGCATGGGGTTGTGTTCTAGAGCATAATCAGTTGTCTTGTTTCCTTATATGCAAACTGTGTAAGAACATACAATGGGAACATTGTACAAACAAGGACCTCAGTGTTTTAGAGTTGGACTCAAAACTTCCTTTGTTCCCTACCCCATTTCTTCAGGTGTAACTAGTGTTGGTATGACTTACTTAAGAGTATTTCTGTTGCTCCAAAGACAAACACTGCAAAAGGTACAAGTAGACAACAAAATACTGTAGGCCAAATTGTATTGTAAATTATTATTAAGTAGACTGCTTCAAAGTGGAAAGTCAAGCAGACAAAGCTGGAGGAAAGGGGAAGCTTTAGTATGGGAGTGTTCAAGAAGCGTATGGAAAAAGCCCAATGGTTGTTCAGTCATGTTAATGTTTTTAGCTGAATGCTAAATACTTACAGACTTCACATACATGTAAAATTTGAATGGGTTATCCCATCTGAAAACTTCTTAAATACCTGTTTGACTTCCTCTTGCTTTGCCATCAAATGAAGAAATATTAGAGGTTGCTCTGCAAGAGGTGTCTGATGAAAACGTACCTTGGCTGAATCACCCCAGCCAACATCTAAGGCAAGATGACTTAAACTACCAGCTTTAAAAGTTGAATGTCTTGGGCTGTTCAGGTCTGATGCTGGGACATCTGTCTGCAATTTTCAGGGTCACCTTTAGGCCTCAGCTAGCTACTGAAAAAGCAGTGACTGATCCTCTGGCTTCATTTGATTCAGAGTCACCTGGCCACAGCTCTGCAGCTGCCTGGCATTTGTGGTTCTTACAGTCCAAAACCCAAAACCAAACAAGCTGTTAATCAGGTGGTTGCTTTTGTTAACAACTTCCGGTTGTTGTTCTTTCTTCACCAACAGTTAAAGTTGATTTGGTTGATCTTTTATTTTTATGTTTTTCCCTGCATCAGGTGCTACATCGGGTGCCATAATGTTGGTTCTCCTGTGCTTTCTGTTGAGGTCACTGCTGCTGCTGTTGTATGCAGTAAGATATTAGCATTGATTACTTCCTTGTTTGCTTTATCAATATGTCAGAATGCCATCTTTTTTTGGAGGGTTTTGTTAGGGTTTGTTGCGTTAGTTGGGTTTTTTTGGTAGGGTCAGTGGAACCTCTTGGCTTATCTCTGCTCTGACTCTCAAGCCAGAAAATAGTTTTTATAGTCACTTCACTCAAATGTGTCTCATCAAATGTCTATGTTCTTTAACTAAAGAAGGGACCATATACATATAGCTGGATGTTCATGAAGAAATAGCACATTCTTTGTAGAAAGCTGTCACCAGGTCTAAGGAAAAAACCATTTTTTTTGCTAAGGGAGGTCTTCCTGTGTCATGAACCTTCTGGGAATCCTTGATTAACTATTACTGTTATAGAAAGTCTGCATATTTAAAAGGGCTGGATGCTATTGCCTTGGCTGAATTTGGCCCCTTAGCATGTCATCATAGAAGTCAGTAAATGTTTTTTTAGATGTACTATTGCTTTAATCTTAAAGAAAATCCGGAAAAAAGGATTGTAGCATGTCAGTCTAACTTCACCCCTACCTCAGGGCAGGAATAGCTCAATCTAGCTAAAACCTTGTTTGAGTGTGGTGCAACCTGTTTGTTCTTAAAGATGGTCAATAATAATAGCTCCACAGCCTCAGGGGCAACTTGTGTTAGAGCTTTAACTATGCTTTTATCCTTGGAAATACTAATGTAAGACTTGCCATATTTTTTCTTTTTTGTTGTTTTTTTTAAGGTTATTCCTTAGACATTGTAATGGTTTGACACTGGCCCAATGCTAGGCACCCATGAGCTGCTCGCTCACCGTTCCCTGCCACAGCTGGGCAGAGGAGAGAAAGAAAAAAATAATTAATGAAGGTTTCATGAGTGACATAAGGACCACGAAAAACACTTCAAGGGCAAAACAGGCTTAACTTCAAGTTACAAAGTGAATTTATTGCTAACAGAATCAGAGGAGGATAATGAGAAGTAAAATAAGCCCTTAGAACACCTCCCAGCCTCTCCCTCCTTCCCACTGACAGCACAGGGAGACAGGGTGTGGGAGTTAGTCAGTTCATCACCGAGATTCCCCTCAGCTGCTTCAGGAGAGGGGTCTTCCCCTGTGAGGCTGTGAGGTCCCTCCCACAGGAGACAGTTCTCCAGTGTGGGTCCTCTCACAAGCAGCAGCCAAACCGCACCTGCTGCAGCGTGAGCCCCTCCCACGGGCACACAGCCCTCCCAAAACTGCTGTGCCGTGGGTCTCTCCCCATGGGGTGCAGTCCTCCAAGGACAGGCTGCTCCAGCCTGGAAGCAAGGGCCCTCTCTCTCCACCGAGTCTTCCATTGGATCACACCCTCCTTCAGGCATCCACCTGCTCCGGCGTGGGCACCTTCCCCACAGGCTGTGGGCGGATCTCTGCATCCCATGGGCTGCAAGGGCACAGCTGCTTCACCATGGTCTTCATCATGGCCTCCAGAGGAATATCACCTCTGGCGCCTGGAGCACCTCCTCTCCCTCCTTCTCTACTGACCTTGGTGTCCCCATGTTGTTTCCCCTCACATGTTCTCACCTCCTCCTCTTCTCTGACTAGCAGGAAAATGGTGCAATTTCGTTTTGATTTTCTTCTTAAATATGTCATCACAGAGGCATTACCAACCTCTCTCATTGGCCCAGTATTGGCCAGCAGCCTGTCTATCTTCAGAGCCATCAGAGATTGGTTCTGCTGGACATGGTGGAAGTTTCCAGGAGCTTCTCACAGGAGCCATCTCTGTGGCCCTCCTGCTACCAAAAACCAGGCCATGCAAAACCCATACAGACATCAAAATCTCCAAACCAAAATAACCCAAACTAACAACCTAGTCTTTCAGTAGTAAAGTGTTTGCAGTTCTTAAGGACATCTGTAAGCAGTAATTGACTCCTTTCCCATTTCTCTTCCTATTAGAATATAGTAGCAGTAGGAGCTGGTTTCTGTGATGGCCTTGGCTATGGTGACAATACGAAAGCTGCTGTTATTCGCCTTGGCCTAATGGAGATGATCGCCTTTGCCAAACTTTTTTGCAAAGGACAGGTTTCTACCGCAACTTTCCTGGAGAGCTGTGGCGTTGCTGATCTCATCACGACATGTTATGGTGGCCGGAATCGACGTGTAGCAGAAGCAGTCGCTAAAAGTGGAAAGGTACCTTATTCACTGGGTGAAATCTGTTGAAAGTACTGTCACTCCTTGTTTGCTGGAGTAATAGTAGAGTTATCTGAGTCATGCTACTGAGTGAGTGCCCTTCTCTTTCCTCTTGTTTTTTGAGTGTGTTACAAGGCTAGAATGAATGTAAAGGTGTTAAAAGACTGGGGGGGGGTTGATTTAAAAAAAAACTTGAGAGAAAAGACATTGAGAGATGCAGATTTAAGAAGAATACTTAAAAACAAGAATATAGGAGAATACTATGTATGCTCACTCAAGGTCACTTTTGAAAAAGAAAAAACTCTCAGTAACTTTTATTTTTTTCGTCCAGATGATGTTGTCAGGCTTCTGAAAACTTTATCATAGCTCTCCTATGCTTTTTTTTTTTCCCCTCTGTTGCTTAGTCTGTTGAAGAATTAGAGAAAGAAATGCTGAATGGTCAGAAACTGCAAGGACCACAGACTTCTGCAGAAGTATATCGCATCCTGAAGCAGAAAGGAATGCTGGACAAGTGAGTAAGAACAGATAAAACAACTTCCACATGCTCCTTTTTTATCTCCATGATTCTTTCTGCATATTTGGTTTTGATATCCTCATAAAGATAATAGCCAAAAAGAAAATCACTGTAATAACAGTAGATTAAAAGTTAAAATCAGAGAGAGAAGTGAATAGAACCTCAAAATAATATTGGTGTAGATAGAGCTATTACTTTTACATTAAATTTGTGAATGTCCTTCTGTTTGCAGAGTGTATTATTGCCTTCTACTACTACAGAAAAGCACAGCAAGTGTGTTTCAATATGTGAAAAGAAAAGAATGCATGAAAGTAGAGCTTCCTAAAGAGACAGTGAGAAATCTACATCTCATTTCATTGTAGGAAGTTCATTACTTACCTCCAAGGAGAGGAGCTTGTTGATCATCCGAATATAGTGACTGCTTCCACTACATGCATTCTAGCTTAGATAGTGCAATTCTCCTTCCTAATGTGACTTCCAATTTGCTGTAGGTTAAAACCTCCCATCTGCTTCTGTAGGTCAGGGGGTGTTTTTTTGTGGTATGAAATTAAGCAGATTGTCCTGGGTTGGTTCACTTGAGTTTGAGTCAGAACATGAATGATTCCTATAGCCACACACACACTTGCTTCCTTATGAGATTAAGGGATGCATTTATCTGTTTCTGTTTGTAAAAGAGGAAAAACCAGAAATTTTAAAACTACCAGTCAAAAGACCAAGCCTTGCTACTTTTTTTTCCCTGAAAGCTTTTTTTAAAGTCTAGTTTAAATGGATCAGCCACATTAAATGATTAATGTTTTAATATTATCTTTAGATGTAAGGTACCTGTCTGTCTCCTCAGTGTACAGTAATTAAGCTAACTGCAGAAAAAATTAATTAAAATGTTTTTATTTTAATAAATAAAAGAAGCTTTTATAAGCTTTATAAGTTTACTTTAATAAATAAAAAAGAATTAACCTGAAAAGAGCTTCATTCTTTGTTGTTTATGATTCCCTAAATGAAACAGGATGCTGTGTTTGAGGGTTGTTTTGTATCCTGCTCTATCTTACAACAAATCGAGTGCATTCTAGATGATTTTGGGTTGTGTTTTTAATGAAAAACATGAAAACAGTGTTGCTAATTTATTTTTGGTATGCCAACATATGTGTCAGTTCTTCATAAAAGGTCTCATTCAGTAAGACTTTTGAAAGCAACTTCCAAAGTGTTTTTCAAAAACTACTGCTTTAAAACATGAAACACAGTGGAGCAGCCATGGTTTCAAAGTGAAGAGGTAAGAGACTAGTAAGGGTAAAATTTCATACTCTGGTCCTACAGAATGAGTCCCAAGGCTACGTAGAAGTGTGCAAAAAGTCGAAGTTTAGCAGAAGAGCTTTGGTAGCAGGGTTGATGCCTGTTGATACTCGTGGTGCAATTACTTTTTTTCAACAGTTGTAGCTCTCACCCTCTTGATGCGCTCAGGCGTAAGATTTATTTGGAGTTTGATGGCCCTGAGCCTGCAGTCAGCCTTGGTACACATTTCTCCTTGTGAAGTGTGGCAGAGCTGTGCACAGTAATGTTCTCTGGGATAAGCAGCAGGACATAGATACCAGGTTGTGGTTTGTAGGAGTGGTGCTTCTTCACTGAGGAGTAACTGCCAGTACTGTATCTAAACCTGTGGGAAACTTGCTTTTGCTTCAGAAGGTTCACCTGTTTTGTGGCCCCTTCCCACATAGGCATAGCAAATTTTATTAGTGCCTACATGTAAGCTTTTATGGTAACAGCAAGTTTAACCCACTTCAGCCCAGTACATCATACAAAGTGAGGGATAAATGAGGTTTATTAAGCAATGCAAAAGTCATTATGTAATTTTTTTTCTGCAGATTTCCTAGTAAGGGTTTTGCAATCTAAGCAGTTTGGCATTGGATTTGAGAAAGCAGCTATGTGGCTATTTGATAATTTTTTTTCCACCAATGAAGTGGAAACAGAACTCAAGTCAGTCTCATTTTGGGCGATATGCTGATACCAGGGTTAGTACAATGTAATACGTGACAGCAGAATGTATAGGCCATCATATATGGTGCTCAGTATTGAACACTGAAATATGCCTTACAGATAAAGCTTTAGAGTAACTCGTGGGACAGCTTTCCTTAGGAGAAGGTCCTAGTCCAGATGTATTCTGAATCGCTCAGAAATTAACTATTTCACCATCTCCAGTGACCCTTATTTTTTATTGCTGTTGGTCAAAATTCATTAATGTAAAAGGCCATGCTGAAATGGCATATGTACTTGGTGAACTGATCAACCCCTAAAATTTACCAGGCTTTGTATAAAAACAGAACAGTCTAACTGTTACTGTCTGGGATGGGCAGAAAGCAAATACAAATATCTGTAAAACATCTTGACTTTAGCCTTCAGATTATCAGAAAAGCCTGAATAATTTTGAGGTTGTTGGAGACATAGCCAATCTTAAAAAAAAAAAA
>VYXC01002875.1:1448239-1467220 GCA_013397175.1 Platysteira castanea
AAAAAAAAAAAGTAGGTATGGAATTTTGTGTTTTAAAATCCAGGTTTAATTTTGGATTCTTATTAAAAACTTGACCTTCAGTCTCTTGTTGGGTTTCTTTTTGTCATATTCTGTATTATCAAATTATTGCTCAGAAGTACTGCATAACGGATGTGCCTGTCATCCTTTTTAACCACAGATGTTCTGCTGTAAGAACAACCAGGAAAAACATTTTAAATTTAATTTTTAGATCACTTTATGGTTGTGCCATACATAATGAATGTCTCAGGCTCCATTAAAGCTAGCTAGGCTTCTGAGAGTCACTCTGTTTCAGAGATGCATGCAGGTTGTGTATTTATTCCCTGCTTTTCAGCCCAGCATTTGTGCCTGACAAATAGAAAAAAGAAATCATTTTTCCTACCTCTCCCTTTTCCCCCATCCCTCTCCTCACCTCTTTATCTTTCTTTCATTTAAGAAAATTTTACAGAATAAATTTACACTGTGTTCGCTTTCCCCACCCTCTTTCCTCAGGTTTCCACTCTTCACAGCTGTGTATCAAATCTGCTATGAAGGGAGGCCCGTCAGAGAGATAATATCCTGCCTTCAAAGTCATCCAGAGCACAAGTAAAATTCATCAGGCTGTTGTACTAATGCAGCTTTCTGCCTTTTGAATTCACGTCTGGGTTCAAGTGGATGTAGCTATCATTAAGCTTTGTTCAAAGCTGCTCACTAGGCAACAGGAACAACATGAATGTCTCTTAGCAGGTATTGGTGTTCGTTACCCAGCCTGGTTTGACACAGCATGCAGTGTTGGCTTGGTGATTGTCCTTTTACTGGCTAAAATGCAACTCTTTGAGATACACAATACAAAAGTTGCACTACATACCTGGTATCTATACACAAGTGTACTTTGAGTTTGCTCCTACACCATAAAACACAATGCTTTGTTGTCTCTTATTAAAGCCTAGTCCAAAATCTGGATACTATGGGAAGAATCCCACTGGTTTTGATCAGAGACTGAATCAAGCCTGTAACCTTGAAATATTAGGAATCTTTCTGTTAGAACTTTGTTTTGTTCTGTATACACAATTAAATGTTAACGTTTTGCATGCTTGTGACTAACTAATTTAAGCAATGTTAATGCAAAACAAGAGGTAGCAGTTATTCAGGGGGCTACAGGGATATATCAGTGAACTCTAGTGAAGAGTATTTTGATTTCTGAAAGTCATTAAAATTTGCATGCTACTTTGAAACCATTTTCGAAGTGAATTTAAAGTTTTTAATTACACTGTTTTAAAGGGAATATTCTAGAGGGGGATCATTACCTCCCCTTCTGTTTTTTAATCCTTGCATTTTTGTATTTCTGTGTTTCTCCCTTACTGTTCCTGGGTGTTAGGCTTTTCTAGAATCCCATTCCCAAAACAAGCCACAGATGCTGACCTGGGGGTTCTGAACCCTGGAGCCTACAGTTCATTTTATTGTTGTACCTGTGGTTGTTCTTCACTGGTATTGTTGGTTGAGTGGGGAAGGATACCCTTGGGTATCCACTGCTCCGAGTTGTTCTGCTGTGTTTCTAGCCTAGCTGCAAAGTGTTGCGCTCCACACAACACTCCGAGGAATGTTAGGGGAATTCCCTGGTACAACACATGCTTGTGTCGTCAGAAGGGTTGTGTGCCAGTACGATGACTGCATTCATTTCAGTGCCTGCCAGTGACTGGCATGTCCACCAGGCTGTAGTCCTGTTCCAGCCTCCCCAATTCTGGAGTTACTCTTTCACTGGACAAAACTTTTATGGGTGCTGAATCATATCCTTTACAACCAATCTCCCACAAAGCTTCTCAAAGGCATCCATCTCTTTTATTGCCCAGATATCTCAAGCAGGTTTTTCCAGGAACCTTTCCTTTATTGGGGAGGTTAATTTTATTTGTTATTGGAAAATCTCTGATTTTATGGAGTTTAAGGGGGGGAGGTTGGTTTCATTGGTCTTTTTAGATTTTTTTTAAGATTGATGCAAGAGAAGATAGATAAGTAAAATCTGGTTTGCTTTTCTTGTATACTAAAGTGTGGGGGTTTTTTTGGTGAAATATATCCTAGGTATATTAAGAGTGGACTCATTCTTCCAACTGGGAGACAAGGGTTGGCATTAGAATTTTTAGAACAAGACTGCCCATCTGCTCTGAATATCCACGCCTAACATCTGAGCAGTATCAGAACTGTTGTTCACTGTTCTCAGTGGTGGTTTTAGACCAGAAATCATGAGCACACACCCATCCTGACACTTTAGGTTGTCATTCAAAATTTGCTAAAACAAAGAGGATGCCTGGGAATAATCGTCATACTTAGACAGCCTGGATTACTCTGAAATAGGGAAGCATTGGGGCAGCTTTGTGTAGATAGGAAGACCCTTCAGCTCAGGGGTACCATTCTTTGTGCTCCTGTATTGTTTTGCATTAATATTTGGAAGATCTCATGAATGTCCTCAGATATTCAGGGATGTGAAAAAGTTATTTTGCCTTACTTCTGATTTAGTGCTAAATATAAGAGATGGCCAGAAGTTAAGTGACATCAGATGTTTGTGGCATTTGGGAACATCACTGGTAGAGCTGACTTGGAGCAAGCACTCTGCTTAGATGTTTTAAGAGGATGTTTTAAGGTTGGAAGCACTGTAATGCCAACGCACACATGGAGCATACACTCCTCATTACTGCATAACTTTCAGCGTGTTTGCTTATGCTTTTTGTTTTGTTTTTTTAATACCAAATTGATGGCTTTTCCTTTGTATGTGTACATATACATTCTATATATAAACTTTTTTTTTTACATGCAGTATGCAGGACAGTAGCATTTTGTAAGATACATAAAGGGCTATATGAGCTAAATGTGGTAAATTAATATATATTTTTAAATTATTTCTTTATTATTCCAATACTTCTTCTACCACTGAAACTCCCAAATCTTAATTGTTCTTGTTTTGTAGAGAAGCCCATTCTAAGGCAAATCCAGAGAAAAGGTTTTTATGAAATTCTTTCCTCCAGTCTGTTATGATATTCTTGTTTTTTTCAGACAAGGAGTTTCAGTAACTAAATTAACCTTTAGTTACTTTCAGTAACAAAAGGTTTCAGTAGCTAAAATAACTGAAATAGTTTATTAAAATTTCTATTGATAGTTCACCATTTACATTTGCCTTCCAGTGCTGGAGAACACTCAACTTGGCACTAGGTATTTTTCCCCCACTAATATTTACTGCTCGTTAAAAGACTGTGACATGGTACTGGAACTGAAGGATTAGAAGCCTACTCTGCAAATACTCTGTTTTGCCTAGTGCTGGGATAGTCTTACTGAAAATATTAACCCCTGTGTAAGGGGGTCATAAATTTGTAACTAATTCTTGAACTTTATGAACTTTAATTATTAAAGAAGGCATTACATTCTAATGATACTTACTCAACTTGCCCTCGTCATATGTACTGATTTTGTTTAGAGATGTTGAATGTATACCTGTTTGAAGAGTTAGTACAAATAAACATTTTTGTCTTGGGAATCACTTTGGTTTCTGTTGTCTCATTTTACAAGGCTTGCAATTAATATTTTATTCACTTGATGGAATGTAGGTTTTTCTGGTTGTGGTATGTCATGGGAGCAGATATGAGGTTGTCATGCAAGAACATAAATTTTAAAAAGAGCTATTTGGCGTCCAGATGTCAGCATTTTCTTTCTTTCCATTAGTGGTACAATTGCGGTGTCTTTGACCTCTGAAAACAGGTTCTTGTCTTCAGTTCCTTCAGTTGCTGTGGGAGCCACTGGAGGGCACTGGTCGGTAAGTGACTGATTCCACCCTCTCTGGAATTACTCTTCTGACCATTTCTGAATTTCCCGAGGTTCCTGTATCACTGCACCTGTCTTAGAGTGTGTTCCTTGTATTTAGGAGATGGTTATAGTTCAGCACCAGATGCATGTGTTGTAGATCCACTGGAATTGAGGGAGGGAGCTTGATATAAAATGCTCAACATATGCCTTGCCTTGCCTGTCATCGAAGACACTCCCAGTACAGGGCAACAGCCACTACCTCAGCTCTCAGACAGTATGGTCAGTGAGATCTTTCAGTGTCACTGGGGTTCCTGTATTGTGTACCCACCACTGTTTGTTTCTGTTGGGTGCTGAAGTTGAAAGACTTGTTGGAAAATAACAAGAGCACATTGTGCTCAGTTTTGTCAGTTTGTACATCAGCCAAAGGGGTGGGAGCTGTCACAAGTGTTTACCCAGGGAAAGGAAGGTCTGCTACTTAGTGTGGGACACCACACTGCAAAACAAATATGATTTTCTTGGTGAACAGAATAATGCATTGTGTACTGAAAGCCTCAGAGCAGTTAATAAAATGAGAGTAATGTCCTAATCCATCATTTACACGTAGGGATACTGAGAGGAGTAAAGATGTTTGCCCAGAAAATATGTGCCTGGATGCATTTTATTCCTAATTTTAAGATAGAATTTCAGCCATTAGGTAATTTCTTGTGGTACTTTTACCTCAAAATTATATTTGTTGTAAGAGTGCATGAAATCAACCAGTAGAATAAATATGTAAGTATCTCAAGCATACCATCCAAAAGGGCTCAAATTCTAGTTAGCCTGAGTCAAGAGCAAAGAGAATAAAAACCATCACAAGAGAATTAGGGTGGACGCCTTTGTTTTATGTATCTTCTGAAGGCGTGGTGCTTTCTCACTACATCAGTGTAGACAGGCTGGATGTCTCTCATTGACTGCAAATAACAGCCAGGCTGTACAAGAAACATGGCAGGCAAGAAGTCAGTGTCCAGTGGCCTGTGCTGATGGTTCTTCATAATGCTCTCAACCTAGACTTCATTGTAAGCCTGGAGTCATATGAATGAATTACATAGATTTCACAGCAGTGAAATTGGATAATGCTGAAATAAAATGTCCTGGAACACATGGCACGTCATATTATTAGAAAGTGTGAAACTATTTATTTTCTGCCTGTCTCCTGGCTGCATGGATTTTTCTTCTGTGACTTGGCATGAGCTGATAGAAATCTGAGCACTAAAAGGTAACACTTCCATTTTGAATAATGGATGAGAAGAGCATCTGTCTTCAATCCCAACATGTGCAAAGGAGAGGTGTTAGCATTCAGGTTAAATGAAACGTGGTTCTCTTTCAATCTGTTTTAACTTAATTTTAGATCCCTGGTTTGGGTAAGGACTTTGAGATGCTCTTGATCTGTCAGTCTAATTCTCCACTTACGAAAAACAATTGCAGAATGAGATTTTAAAAGGAGAACAATAGGGTGACACCCGGCATAATGGTATCTCTATCAGAGTTCCCCTTGTCTAAAATGAATTTACCTTTTCTTATATTTACCTGTTACCTACTGTATCTGTTTTAGATTTAGTGAAGGATAATTGTAAGGACATTGGGAACCATTTGTTGATAATTTCTGTAAGTTACTAGAAACAGTGTGACTTACTGAATGTAAAAGTATCTTCTTCCTGTAACTTCTGCTGAGGGAATCAGTGAATGATAAGTAAAGTACTGCTCTGACCTGTGTGAGCAGTCCTGGTTGTTAGGTGGATGTAGCTGCCAGAGTCTGCTCAGTATAATCCACATTGCACTCTGATGTTAGCGTTGCTGTTTGTCGCTACGCTGCGTGTTTCCTTTTCTCACCGGGATGAGGCACATTTAGTGTCTTTCACCCTACAGCTTCTCTTCGTGCCTTTTCCAGCTTCCTTCTTGTCTTCATGTAGCTGCACTCATATGTGCTGTTTTGTAGTGAACCTTTAGAAGAGTTCTTCATATCAGAGGGTGGATGTGTGTACATGCTCACACATGCACATCTACACAGGTAAACCCCTACTTATGTTGGTTTTGAATGTTTGTGTGCACAAATAAGCCTCGTCAAGTGCTGGGAATTTTGCACAGGATTTTACCAAGGTCACGAAGAGGATTAATGTTCAGCTGCCTTTGCACTAGCTAATGTCCAGCTATCGATTTAAAGCTGTCTGGCTGTGAAGCTAGTGCATAGATTTCTGTCCTCAGTGCCTGGGATGGCAATAAGTCAGATTGGGATAATTGAAAACATTGCTACTATTTGAGGGTAACAGTATTGCATCCATGCTGCCAATCCCTGAAGCTCCAAAATGCCACTTTTGTAAAGAATAGAGCATATTTCATGTTGAGGTGAAAATAACAGTGACATTAACTGAACTATTTTGCCCTTTCTTTCTCCAAATTTAGGTTTATTATAAACCCGGTTCTTGTCAAAGGAACATACTTCAGCTCTCAGTGTTACAGATTTTTTCTGAACGATTTGTGTTTTTGAGGACTTGGTAAGTATCTTTCAGTTTGATGATAACTGAGCACGAGCATGTGGTAGGCTCAGAAAGTACAGCCTTGGGGATTTTTAGTTTGCTCTTTTGCTTTTTGAAGGCTGGAGAGAACTGGAAAGCAAGCCAAATCTCTTAGCAAGCACTGGCTGGGTTCCTGATCTACATCATTTTAAATACTAGTATTTGAAATTCAAAGTCAAACACAAACACAAGCACTTGCATCACAGCTGCTCAGGAACTGTGAGGCTTTTTTTTTTTTTAAACATGTTGTTCTTTTTTTGTGGTACCTACTCCCTGTATTGTTGCATCAAGAGATAAACCTACATGTCTTGTGATACATGCTTTAGGAGGCTCTAAATACTTGAAAGCAAAGTGAGCACAAAGCAATCTGCGTTGTACTGTGATAGCTGTGTAGAGCCAGCCTTGGTTGTGCTTGTGCTTTGGATTAAAGCCCAGGTTTTATAGAAGTATTTTTAGTGGTATTTTTAAACCAAATTTCTGTGTTTTTCCAATTCCCACTTAGTATGCAGATTTGCAATGGAATGTGACAGAGATGCTTTGGGTATTTTGTTGTTTCCTGGTTTTTTAAAATTTAATGTAGATGTCATCAGCATCATTTTCTTCAAACTTCAAGCTAGGTGGTAATTGCAGTCACTTAGTCGTGCCAGTCTTCCCTTGTCTTTGTTTAGTCTTACCCTCCTGTTTTCTTTATCTGCATTTTTTTCAGGCTGTAGGGTACTATAGACAAGGAATACCTTTAATTACTCCCAAAGCTTTAGCCAGCATGGAAAAAAATGGATCAGCATACTGCCATGTGCATTTAACCTTGTCTTATGTTTGGTGCCCAGCAGAGAGGTTAGGTGGAATAAAATCTTCCAAGCTTTCGTACTATTGGGTTTAATCCTTAAGCCGCTCCCATCTTTATTCGCATATTGGCTGTTTTAAAATAGCAGAAGCTCAAGTTTTTTCTTAGTGGTGTTCCCTGGTGCAGTTGCTCAGGCAGCTTTAAGTCTCTGGACCAGGTAATCACACCAAGATCTTGGTAGTTAGCAATGATCTTTAACCCGTCAGTGCTTAAGCTTTGTAACTAAAGCTGCTTATGTTGATTCTAATGTATTCCTGCTCTGGAGCCGTAATATCCTACACTTAGTGTAGTTACCATACTCACTTAAATATTTTTTCCCCCTCAGAAATTTTTTCTCCATCTTGTGAATGACTGTACATTAATCATAGATGCATTCAAAAACTTGTAATTCAGCTCCCTGAAACCATTTGACAGAAGAATGTGCAGTTTCCAGCTATGACGACTTCCAGGTGTGGCTTTTCCTTCCAAAATACAATGTGGTTGCCTTGGCAAGGCTGGGCAAAGCCAGAGCAGCAGAGGTGTTTGCTAGCAGGCACAATTAGCTTTCTGAAAGCAATCAGATTAGAGTGAAATGGGGTTGCACTGCAAACCCTACAGGTAAATTGTTCTAAGTGTTAACTTGTATGTACTAGGTGTGGAGAGGAGAGGGAACAGAATGCAAAGTATTGCATTTGTTGGAACATAAGGAATGAGCCTAAGTCAGTTTTAACCAGTGCAAGAGATGGTTATGCAAGAGCATGCCCTGAAATACAGGAAGAGTGAAGACAAAGTTGAGAGTTGATTGGAGCTCCTTTTGGCCTGTCAGTCTGTACCAGGCATGGCTTCATGTAACAGCTTAGTGCAGCAACATTCCTTTCAAAACTAAAACCTGGAAAACGTCTCCTCAGAGAACTTAGCAGTTGCTGAAGTGGAAGAGAGATTTCACAAGCACACTTGGTATTATCAAAATGCATAGAGATAAAACCATTGCTATTCAAGTTCCCTTTTCATTCCATGTATTGTTTCTACAAGCAAGAGATGGAAAACTGACATGAGAAAAATATGCTGTTCATGCTGTTCTAGACAACTTATACAGAGGAAATATGCACTTCACTCACTTTACTGTGGGATCATGAGAGTTGATGAAAATGCGATGATGGTCATGAGAAAGGCTGGCAAGAGAAACAGCTGCAGCTTCCTTGGGGTTGCACATACTGTATTTAACAAGTGAGAAGTAATCAGAAGTGTTAGTTACCTCCTCATCAGTTTGTGATTTTTCTCAGAGCTAAGCTAAGCAGGATTAGGTCTGACTAAGTAGTCAGAGATAAGCCCTCAAAGCAAAGCTCCTCAAAATACTCTTCCTGAATTTCTGAGGGACTTATCTTCTTTCCCTTTTGCAATTACCGATTCAGAGCTAGAAGTGGGAGCCCTAGGTAATGGCAAGGTAACCATAACCCTGACTATTAAGGTTTTTGTGATCTTAAAAGCAAATAGTTAAAATGCTGCCAGCAGCTCTGCCCTGTTGTCACCAGAGGTTGAGGTTTAATGAAAATAATTGAGCAAGAATACTCCAGGGACACTCCTGGCTCCAGATGTGATTTTATTCATCTAAAATAGGTGGGCTAGAAATCTTCCTGGTTGCTTCCATTTGAGAACTTGCATGTTGTACCCACGCTCTCTTCCCTAGCACAAAGCCAGCATCACTGTTTGGGGTTTTTTTTAATTGCTACTATAATCAATCCTAAAGTGAAGAGTAGTGGATGTGGTTACATTACTTATGAAGAGGCATTCGTATGAAATGACTGTGTTTAGATAGAACCTGTCATGTCAGCATGTGGGCTGGGTCAGAGGAGCATCCGAGGAGCAGTAAGCAAATATTGGGAGGTTTGAACATCTCTGTTCTTCTAATGTTGGGGCAGTAATTAGGCCCATAGTGCATGGACAGACAGAATTTAGGAAACAGAATGGGAACACTTGAGAAGCACAGATCAAGGTACCTTGTGTTAATTACTGAGTTGGACTAGACTGATTTAAAACTCATTATGTTATAATGACTGGGAACTCTGCACCAGAGAACCAGGCTCCACATGAGTCCTCCTTGAATGCATCACTAAAAATGAGAATGTGGTTTATTGTCACAGAAGTTATATGGTGAACGAGCAGGGAACCTAAACTATTCAAGGCAGCCTGCTTGAGTCAGGATAAAAACATTTCAACTGGACTGTTAGAAGGCAGTTCCTCAGATTGCTGACCTTGCTGGCCATGCATTAAAGAACCAGGGACATCATCCCCTAGTATTCCTGCTGTCTACCTGCTTCTGTATGTTAAATTCACATTTTAAAAAGGGAAATGCATGCACAGATGACACTTTGAATGGGAAAAATGTTTTATTTTCAAGTCTGCTTTCAGTTCTGAACCATTAGTCTCAACATATGATTTATCTCTATTCAATGCAGTTTTCTTTACCTATTTCCAAGTCTTTGTGTAGCTAGACAGAGCTTTGAAAATATTATTTTGCTTTCAAACCAATTACCTGGCTTGAGATGATTAGTAAAATGTATTGAAATACAGTAGGCAATTCTCAAGAAATAGCAGATCTTCAGTTTAATATGGTTTCAGATTGTTTGGGGTTGGTGGTGATTTGGGTTGGCAAATTTTTTATTTTCTGTGCTGCCTTTGTACAAGCACAACTTACTGCATCTGCTTTAGTCCAGCATTCTCGACTGAATATAAGGACCTGGTGGCTTTTTTGGAAGAGCTTATGTCAGGGGATTCACTACCACACACACATGGTAAAGGTAGTTTCTCTGTGTAGTGATCATGGAGAGTCTATGCCTCTCTTCGTCACTCATCTTATAAAAATTATTTTCAATTACATTAATTGAAATTACATTTATAGATTGGAAGTAATGGGGTTTTTTTCAAGGCAGGGGTACATATAGACCAAATATGTGGAGGTGTAGTGCTTCAAGTCCTGCCTCTTCTTCACTTCCCTAGATTTGGAGGTGGACTTGAACTGTATCACTCACACTCAGGTGAGGGAGACTGAAGATCTGCAATCCCTCCAATTCTGCTCTCCTAGAGAGGCCTCCTTTCTATGCTCTTATAAAAACATGATAGAATACTTGTTCTTGCAG
This sequence comes from Platysteira castanea, assembly GCA_013397175.1. Taxonomy (NCBI): domain Eukaryota; kingdom Metazoa; phylum Chordata; class Aves; order Passeriformes; genus Platysteira; species Platysteira castanea. The sequence goes on from VYXC01002875.1 coordinate 1,458,538, forward strand.
TAGAGGTGTTTTCACCAGCACTTTTTTTCCTTTTCTATGTGTATTTTTTCTTATCGCTGGTCGCCTTACATGAGGTTGCTTTACATATGGGAGTATTTTTGCAGGCTGGAGGATGTCACCTGTAAATCAGCTTCTGATTAGGTAAATACCTTGAAATATCCACTGAAGTATCTTAGTGTTGTTCATTGCTATTGGTTAAAATTAGTAAATCCTGCATTTCAGCACTGATGAACTGAGGTAATCCACTTACTCATATTTCCCTTACTTGTGAATTGCATCAAGAAGACCTTCACTAGTGATTTCAGACAGCCTATAACAGTATTCTAGCACAGGAAGGATGCTGGCATGCAAGAAATCATAGCATCTTATAGATTGGAAAAGACCTCTACGATCATTGGGTTCACCTGTTAACCCAGCACTGCCATCTTCACCACAAAACCATGTCCCCAGGTGCCATACCCACTTGGGTTTTTTTGAACACTTCCAAGGATGGTGGTTCCACCACTTCCCTGGGCAGCTTGTGCCAATGCCTGACCACCCTTTCAGTGAAAAAATTTTTCTGAGATCAAATCTAAACCTCCCTTGGAGCAAATGAGATTTCATTAAAGTAATACCTGGTTTCAATATATTATTCCTAACTTCAGTATTGTTCCTTGCACTGCCTGCTGGAACAATGAATCATGAAATTATGACCTCCCTGATTACTCCTTCACTGAAGCAGCAATCATAGCATCACTTCAAAAGAAAGCACAGCAGTTTGATGCATGACCTTCATTTCCACACACTGATACAGCTTGTTTGCTAGGCCTGTGATGGAATCCCTGGGAGGATGGCAAGTGAGTAATTATTTGATTGGTATATTCAGAGAATCCCACTGCTCTTGTAATATCATAGATTTGATATATTTAGTGACCGCTTTTTTTTTTATAAATAATTGTCTGGACCTATGAGACATGCTTTTGTATGTCTCTCTGTGTGTATGTATATATATATATACATATATATATGTAAAATCAGATTTCTGATGTGCTAGGGAGATGAAGGTTAATTTATCACACTACCTGTCCTCATCTTCATAGTCTTTTAACCGATCGGTCGATTCCAGATGAACATGACAAAGAGGAATTTTACCAGAAGATACCAAATTCTTGTAAATGAAGATGTGCTAACTGAGGATATGCTCTTCGTAGAAAAGTCTGCATGGAATAGATTGCTCTTACAAATACCCCCACTGCAGTCAGCACAACCAATGGCATCTGAGCTTTTCTTGAACATTAAAGTGAGCCAACCTCACAGTTCATAGGAAACGAAGCTTTTTCATTGTAGGGATGTATGGGGACAGCTGTATAATTACAAATCTTGCATCGTAATTGTCTCATAGTTAGCATTAAGCCAGACATTTGCAAATATATGATGGACTTCATTCACCTCAATATCAGTAATTACAGCCACATCCATCACAGAGCATCCTCTACTTACTCCAAATCTAGTACTGCAAACCATAGGGCTGTGCCAGTTCACATAATTTAAATACTTAGGATGCCCTCAGAAGAAAGACTATTTTAGCTGCACTACGAGCTGTTAGAAAAATCCTTCCTGGTACGATTTTCTCATCATTCAAAGAGCTTAGATATCCTAACTCCTATCAGCTCTTCTCCCAATCTCCTAAAATCCCCAAATGAAAACCTTCCTTTCTTCTGAAATTCTCTTTTCCCTCACTGATCTAGGGAAGAAGCATTATCCATGCTCAGTAGCTAGTTAGCAGGGTGATAAATGACTTGACAGGATAAGCTTTCTCAAGACATGGCATAAATGGAATAAGCCTTTGTTGTGAAAAAATCCCAATCCCTCCAAAAGGCAGCCCATCATCCACCCCCTGACTGTTCTATAGTCTCACACCATGCACCGTTCTCACACAGCCCAAAGCCTGCAATTTTCATAGAAGACTAAGTGAATTGAGAAATTCAACTAAATTTGGCTGATTAATTTAAAAATCCCAGCAGGTTTTGCTAGGCCAGCAGCAGAAAACACACTCTGTTCCCTATAAATACGTGCAGTCATAACAGAAACATTCCCTCTCTCCTGTTTCTTCAAACTCCTGTTTCTCTTGCAAAGGATGATTTTGGGAAACTAGAACTGGAGGATGCACTAAGAGCCTTGCATCACTGCAGCTATATTTTTGTGTGCTGACACAAGACCTACCAGGTATCAGAAGCTTTGCATGCTGCTTCTTTGCGTATCTGTAATGCTAATGCTATGAAAGCATCCAATGATTTGCAGTCATGAGCAGTATTCTATATATCTTAAAACACTGATGCCTGCACCTCTGTGTCCTGCTTTGAGTTGAACTTGACTGTGTTTACACTAGGGAGAATTGATTCTTTGGTTTTGTCTTGTTTCAGGGCTAAGACTGCTCTGTGAATACAAACATCAGGGTCATTTTGCTCTTTGTTGCACAGAAGTCTTTTGACACTTGTCTAGTTGCAAAGATAAACTGCTAAACTGAAAATACCAATACCATATTGCTCAGCTGCTTGGAGATTTCAGGCCATTGTGTGGTGTACTGTGGTCCTCTGTTAACATTTCCTCTCCTTCTGTTAATGGATAGATGTCAAATATCCTTATTCCATACTAACAGAAAGGCTGTGTCAACCAGTATGAGGAGCAGTAAAACATCTGCCTGCGCTCCTCTGCCTTCTCCTCCCACTGTTGTGTTCCCCAAGACCTAGGTCAGTGCCCTGCCAGGCTCACAGTTCTCTCCTCCTGTGCTTCAGCCCCCCACGACAGAGCACGTACGCTCTGGCACCTTGGCCCAGTCAGCTGGCACCTTTCTCAGCAGATCCTGCAGTCAGCCCACTGGCTTTTTAACTTTCTCTGCATGAGAATTTTTCCACCCTTAAACCTTGCAGCCCATCTGCATAAAATTGATTCTCCCTGTACAGCACTTTCCTTATCAGTTTTCATTGTCCAGACACAGCGAGAATCACGAGAGCCTTTATTCTGCTGCCACTCCAGGAGATGTGTCAGGCACTGGCACTGCATGTGAACTGTACAGCTGGGTGACCAGGGTGTTAACAAGACTGTCACTACATGGAAATACTTGGAATTAATTTCTGTGGTTTCTCATATCATTTGGGTCATCTCCTGTCATGTTCTTTATAATAAAGACCACAAAATTTGTCAGTGTAAGTCTGGTAAAGAGTATATTTTAAATAAACCTATAGCTTTGAATTATAGATTTAAAATTATGGAGAGTTTACTGTTTTATTTAATAAATCCTTCAAACACAGCTAATCATGCTGTGTTTAAAAAAAAATAAATTCAAAAACCCCCAGCAACACAACCAGTTTATTTTCAGTCTGAATTTGTCTAGTTTCAGCTTTTAGCCATAGTATTTGGTTAGGTTTTTACCTGCCAGCCCTGTCTTCTCTGTCTGTATACACACATACATGCTCAAGTTGCCTCCTCATAATTTGGGATAATATAAGGCGCACTCCAAGTCTCAGGCCTGTGTCAGGGTGTTGTACCAACCACAGCAGAGCAACATTGCTGACTGTTTATTATTTTATTCAAGCCTGCAAGCAAACTGAGTTGGCTGTGAACTCTCTCCTTAAACTTGGATGGGGCTGTGATGAAACCACGGTAGAACTGTACAGTCTTTCATTAATTATCTAAAAACAAATATGGCATTGACAATTGTTCAAGGTGATATTTTCCTCCAGCTGTTTGGCATTGGGCTTGGGTGCTGTGTAAACATTACCTGCTGCAATTTACATAAACACGTAGGCCAGCACCACCCTTAGCAAGTAGAATACGTACATGTCTTCAGTGGAAATGTTTATATTCTCAAGGATGTAATCACTGGCATGTGTTTGTTCCATAATAATATTTAAAGGTCTGTGGTGGACGGCTGACCCTAATGAAAGTATTTATGAGTGTGCCTCAGGGACAGCCTGCCTGGACATGCTCAGGGGCAGAATAAGCGCCTTCCTCACAGAACATGACACCCAACGCTCTTGAGTATTCGGGTGGCCTCTGATTTGCAGGTGTGAGAAGGCACAGCCACCAGCTGTGCTTGGAGCTGTGCTTGCAGGCTTGCTGGAGAGCAGGACAGCTGAGGGCAGCTGGGAAGCAGCCTGGGAAATACAATGCAGACATGCTCCTGCAGGTGCACTACAGAGCTGATGTCCCTGGCCCCTAAGTATGAAAACCACAACTCCCGTTCTGAGAAGGTTTGTACATAGACGTCACACTTCTCACTACAACTTTACTACTTTTAAATTTGAGTCGATGTGCTCTCTGCCCTGAAGTTAAGCATATATATTCAGCGTGCAGGGACAGTGTGTTCTAAGTACAAGTCAGCCCTGGAAGAAGTAAGCAATTTTTCCTCAGCACAGTATCTGTGACATAGTTGTGTTTCAGGGCTGGGAGGGATCTTTAGATTCCCAGAGCAGATAAAACAGCTGGTGAAAGCCTAATGCAAAGAAAATACACGGCCTATGTACTTTGTGATTTCGTTTCTTAGCACAGTCTCTATCACCACGCAGTTTACTTAGTGTCACGGGTTTCAAAACTGAAAAATAAAATCCACAAGTCGGTATGTTACTGTTCTCAGCATACAGTTAATTATCTGTATGGCAGAATATGTTCTAAGACAGCTTTTTGGTAGGTAAAGTGACTGTGTGTCTACAGTCAAGACTTTGTCCATATAATTCAAGTAAATTTCATGTAAAGAAAGAAATATTTGTGAGAAAAGGAGTATGGAACGTAACAGTTAAATCCTGCATTTTCCAGCATTAGGGTAGTAACAAGCCTCTGGTGCTAAAATCCCATGCACTGTCTTTATTTGATTGTTGTTTGAATTGGTATTGATTTTATGTTCATTAATTTTGGTGTGCCCAAGCTGCAAAACCGAACAAGCCTTGCATTCAGTAACCTCATGTACAAACATAGATCCTCTATATATTTGCCAAATAATGGCCATTTTGAAAATATGGGCATCTCATCTATTCTGTCTCTGTTGCAGCAACATTAGAAGATCCAAGTATCTCAGTCACGAAAACCATCTTTAATTTGTAAAATATGGATTCCTACACAGAGACATTTGCCTTGATTGATCATGTGCCTATGGCACATGTCACTACCAAAGTACAAATCGAGTATTTCTGGTTTGGGTTAGCATAAATCAGCTTTTCCATATGGTTGTAAGCTGCCGAAGAGTAAAATATGTTATTATTTACTTGAATACACTTGTAGCTCAAAGCCTGCACCTTGCTAATTCTGAAAAGCCATTAGGAAATGTCCAATCGTTTCTTGATTTAATGCTGACTAAAAATACCTCATCCTCAGATTAGCACAGTAGGATGTCAAGGGTGAGAATATTTGTCCTGGACATCCGACATGAATCCCCGTTCCTTGTGTGAGACCTGGGTTTCACAGAAAGTACAGTTCCTTTCTTGCTCTCTTCAGAATAAGTTCCCTTAGCTTTCTTAGTTCACTTCTAGGTGGTTTAAATACAGTGAGTTTGTTGTTTGGACTGAAACCTGCTGATAACCACTGAAAAATCTCAATCATCTTTTATATGTTAACGTGTTTTACTTACCTAAAAAAAGTCTGAATAAGTTTGACATTTGAAAATTCTAGGATTTGGAAAGGGGGAAGGGAAGCTGTATTTCAAAACCAGAAAACCAGTTCAGGAAATTCCAGTCAGCTCCAATCCTTGGGCCTGTGAGTCTACTTTAATTAGCACTTCCAGGTGGCCAGATTGTTGCTAAGAAAGTGGTTCTAGAGAGCTCGATCAGTAATGGCAAAAATGTTGATATCTCAGGATTTGAGAATAAACCAGCTTAAATGGAACAATCTGTTAATTAGATATTGAGATGTTCAGGAATAATCCCTTTACTGAGAAACCTGATAATATTTGTATCCACTATTCTGCTTTTACTAAAACATTTACATTGAAAGGCTTCACCAAATTGCGTATTTTTTCCTAATCAGGATTTACTTCCTTATAGTAGTTGACAAACAAGAGGTTACAATCTTGACTGGTATTTAAAAGCCTTGCCAATCCTTCCCTTTAAAGGTGAATTTAAAGTGCAGAAAATGGGCCACCTTATTCTCTCTTGGTAGTTCTGTAATAAAAGGTTGATTGTTCAAGCAGGAGCATTCAATTATTTTCTTTCTGATGCTATCTACATGTAAAAAAATCTAGCTAGGCTCAGCTGGTCCCTGAAGGCTTTCCAGTTCTAGCCCTCAGTGCAAGGATGCAAAACAGAAAAATTAGAGCCTCACAATTAACATTCAAAATGTCAAGTATTATGTTGTTAAGTTAAAGAATGAAATTTGCTTCCAGGAATATCAGATACAGAAAAGCTCCTGGAGTGTTTACCCATTTTTTTAGTGAAACTCATTCTTCGAATATGTTTGCTGGAGAAAAATATGCTAACTAGGGAAGTCAGAGTGGCAGCCAGTGTTCAGAGAAATTGCCCACAAGTGCAGCCCTCCAGTTCTTGTTGAATTAATCATGATACTAGACCTCTACAACAGACATTGAAAGCTTACAATATATTAATATAGTTGAAGCAGAAAACACTTGGTTCCCTATCTGTGTTTTTATTTTACTTTTCTTTTTCCCCTGCAAGAGCTGGGATGCTCAAACGACAGATGCGCAGACCAAAAGCAATGAAATTTATTGCTTTGATTCTGATGGTTGAAAGAAAACCAACACTGACCCTCAAGAGTTTTGGAAGCAAAATAAATAAAGAGTTTTAGAACTATGCATGAACACTGAGACCACTGAATAACATCCTGGAAACATGGTGAGAACACACATCCAATGTACAATAAATCAGCTCTCAAAGGGAAAGTGATGTGAATGGCCCAAACAACTTTGAAATTAGTGTTAATTTTGCTAGTGGCATGAATTTTAGCCCCATATTTCCTCACTTCTACTTACTGATCTTCTAGGTGGAAAACTGAGAAGACCGGAATCTCTCAGAGAGTAAAGTCAGTGCTGTTACAATGGATCCTCACAAACAGCAATAGGGGCATGGCAAAGTAGCTCTGGCATTGGAAGGAGCCTTGGCAGTGCTGAACAATCAGATAAAGCACTTTTTACTTGCAAGCCAGTTGAACCAGGCCTCTAAACACACCAGTGCACAGGTGTGTTCTGTTCCTTTAAAATATCAACTCTTATTTAAGAGAAAAGGATAAAATAGGAACACAGAAAATACAGAATGCTGTTAATGTCACAAAAAAAAAATTATGGTTTTGCCAAAAAGTGTAAAATTCCTTGTTTCATGATTAAGAAGTTGTGTTAAGTGGTTTGAGTGGGTAGTTTACTAACGGTATTTTTTTTTTTTTCCACCAAAAAAAAAAAAAGAAAAAAAAGAAAGAAAAAAAAAAAGAACTCCCCAGCACACTATCTGTATATCCTATCATCAAGTCGAGTGGCTGTCATTGTGTTCTGATGACCTGCAGTTCATGTTTGCAAAACTCTGCCACATTTCTTCCGCCATCTTAAATGAAAAAGTCACCAGTGTCTAAATCATTTATATTGAAAGGCTTCACGAAATTGTATATCTTTTCCCTAATCAGAATTTACTTCTTTTCTTAATCAGAGCTTAGAGGGCACGGAGGCTCCACAGAGCCTGAGCCAAGACAGACATTCCAAGAAGCCCATGGAGCCTGTACTGTGACACACATTGTGAGCAGAGGCACAATAATGCACAAGAACAGTTCCTTTGGGTAATTCACGTTTCCTGTATTTCTGGGAGAAACTCTCCCATCCTCCTCCTCCTCCCTCCCCAGCTGCTTCAATCCCTTGCTGAAAGGTAATACCACAAAATCCAGCCTTTGTTATCCAGTAGGAGAGCAGCAGTAAACAATTCAAGGACAATAGCCACTAGACATGTGGAAAACACTTCATTTTTACTGAACTGCCACATGCAAATCCTTTGCTAATTAGAGTTCCTGAACGTTGAAAATAGCTATAACCTGCTGGCTTATTGTTGAAACCCCATAGTTTTTGTGGAATGGAAAATCTCTTTAGAAGCTCTTAAATGATCCAGAAATGTTTGGGCTTGTTTTTTTTTAAAAGATGACACTTCAGACTGGAGTACTAAAAAATACAGGTTAAGGAACAGCTCAACACTCTTAGGTAGTAGGTCAGTAATGACTTCCTACTTTACATTTCCAGTGACGTTTACGGCTTTTAAAAGTCTTTTGCGTTGTTCAGTCTCTTGGTTATTTGGCAGACCGCAGCAAAATCCCCATTTCCAGCTCTGAGAAGGCTGTGTTATCTCCTAGACCCCTTCCCTGCCCGCGGCGCTTTGCCGTGGTTCCTCTCCCAAGCGATGGCAGCCAGTGGGGACAGCCACCTGCAGCACCAGCACGGCTGCTGCCAGCGTTTGCTGCCCGTGGAGCCAGGGCTGACAGTCTGGAGGGACGGGGACGGCAGGCGCATGGGGCTGGACCCCCCAAACCGTGCTCGCCCATGGGGCTGTGGCACAGGGAACGCTGGCTGAGCTTGGCTTCTCGGCTGCACTGGAAGCAGGCGGGATCCCAAGTGTATAAAAGCCCGGGAGGTCAGCAGCTGGTTTTCAGAGGGGACCCGCTTTCACACTCCTTCCCTCGCGCTAGGGATACCTCGCACCACCAGCGCCGGGTCCCGCCCCGGGGGCAG
>VYXC01002875.1:1467433-1506346 GCA_013397175.1 Platysteira castanea
TCGACAGCTGGAAAAGTAGCGCAGGGCACACGCGGTCTGTTCAGCCTCCCGTAGTATCTGCGGTATCATCACGTCCCGTAGCGGAAAGACGAGTTTTGGCAGACTGGGAACTGAGTTTTGGAGACTTTTCTGTGACCACGTTGGTTGTGTATGCTTTACACTTTTATAGCGCACGAAGAGTCATGATGAGAGAGTTAATTAAACAACTTATCTTTGTTTCCCAGGTCAATAAAAAAATCTTTCCCAATGCTCTTAGTACTTAGATACACCTGTGCAGAGTGGGAGATGAACTGGCACCGTTTGGGGTCGGTAGTGATTTTGGTTTCTGCAGGTAGTCCATAAGGTGTAAACGAACGTACAGAGGGCCAGGCAGTGCTGAGTTCGGTCGCTTGCCCAGTGGTAGGTGGTGAACAGCACACTGCCGGGATCCCTCTGCAGGCCTGTGTGCCCTCGGTTTGTTGAGCAACAGATGCTCAGCATCTCCTCTTAAAAATGATGTGTTTAATTCCACTCATCTACACTATTAATAACTAAGGATCTTAAAGAGCGGGCTGCCCCAACTAACTTTCTGAGTTTCCTGTGTGAAGTTTTTGTTGTGTTGAAGCTTGAAGGATTAACTTATCTGACCACATTCATTTTCAAGGCTTGAAAACATTGTGGTTCACCGGAGCAGTGGAATGGCTGTTGGTTTTGCTGACTTCAAAGTTAAAATAACCAAGCAAAGCTTCAGGCTGATGTGTGATGTAGGACCTCTGGCAGGAACAGATAGGGTGCACATTGAGATGCCAGATTGCTGTGCAGGCAAGTAGTGATGAGGCTGTGAAGTCAAAGCCTGGTACCAGCTGGTACTTGTGTGCCAGTGTCCTTGGGAATTCCGTAGATCTGTAGTAGATAGGTGATTGTAGGCTTGTTTTGGCTGTTAAATAGAGGAGATGCTTCACTGTCAAAGCTGTGGTAGATTTGTGAATAAACAAGTTTTTGAAAGAATAGCTGCTTTCTTTTCCGCTCTTTTTCAGTTGGTAATTACAAGAGTTATGTACTTTTCTTGTACTTTATCTGAAGAGTGATCCCACTGTAGATTGTTACAAAGGTGCCCAAGGCTTTTCCCAAGCCCTGCTGGAATGTCATATATTCATCCTGGCTGTGAATACTGCATCAGCTGCACTCACATTGAGCTACATGGCCACAGGGCATGGACAAGCTCTTGCTTACTCTTTGTTGGAAGTGTGCTTTTTACTTTGTGTTGACAGGTGGTGTTGTGCAGCCTACCTTTCTAAGCAGTGATGATGCTTTTTAGGGGGATTTTGTTTCCTCTCAGCCATTCCTAACTCCTGGAATAATTATAAAATGAGAAGATGAGCAGTTCCTGACCAGCTCAAAGGAGCTGACAGAAGTCTCTGCTGTAGATTAGCTTTTACTGGTTTGTGATGGTGTATTTCAGAGAATGGAGTACAGTGCTGATATGAAGATGAAAGCAGTAGGGTAGGTCCTACAGAAGCAGAGTACTGATAGATAGTGCCTTTAAGGAAACACTTCTAGTTCTTAACCCCACTTATTTTAAAGCAGCTAGAGTAGCTGTTCTTCTGTGAAATTGAGGAAGAACGTATTAGTGAAGACCTTGATATGGAATGAAAGAACCCCAGTTACTGAAATCAAATAGTGAATATATATATATGTATATATATATATTTGGCATTGGGTTTTGGTCAAACATTTTCCACCAGTTCAGTGTGTTCTTTTTTTTTTTTTTTTCTGAGAGAAAATGTGCCTTAACAGAGCATGACTAAAGATCCCAAGATTTCTGTTTCAAAATTTGCTGTGCATATTCAGCAGTATCAGAGTTGTGTACCCTAAACCAGCCTGTTCTCATTGTTGTGCCTTGCCTGCACAAACTGACCCTTCAGGATATTTCTGACCCTCAGTACTGATCCCTCAGCTTAGAGCACAATCCTTCTGCTAAGGATTTACAAACCTGTAAATAAGACCAGCATGTAATTCACTCTCAGGAGTTTGCAGCCTGGTAGATCTTTTCCAGTCTAAGCACTGAACTCAGAAGCACAGCTGCTGTGGTAGGAGCATCCCTTTGCTTCTGGTGCCCCTTCTCTGGGACACCTGTGACATGGACAGGGAAGAGGACTATTTTTAGTAATATCTGCTATCGGTGCAGCTACTCATCTGCCAGATCACATGTCCATGTTAAAGCTGAGCTAGGGGTGTTAAACAATGGTGCTAAATGCTCTGAGAGTTTGCACTGTGGGGCTGCATAAATATTTGATTATTGCTGCTGTCAGTCAGCGATGTGCATGCAGCAAAAGGGGTGCAGTCTGTGTCTCCTGGCTCTGAAACTGGAGCTCTCCTCTCTGTGTAGGCAAAGGGTAAATCTGTGTTATTCCTTGACCAAAGAGAATGGAAAAGCAGAAAGTTACCACATAAATTAAGTATTCCAGCCCCTTAAATAAAGATCTTGATCAGGTTTTTCTCCCACATCCCTAATTTGGGTACTGTGAGGATGAATTAACTGCTGTGTGGATTTCCATGTGTGCTGGTAACCAGCCTACATCTGCACTGAGACTGTGGTTTAATGGCACAGTAAATCCAGCTTAACAGTTCATACTAAGAGATTCTTTGTAGTGCTGCAAAGCGTTGGTCTGCTATTAACTCAGTCTGCTGTTTCAAATTTGTTCAAAATGAGTTAGCTTTATAAAGACAGGTTTTATGATGGATCAGGTATTATATGTCCCTTATGTAGCTGCTTTAGAGCCTGTGCAAATGTGGGATGAGGCTGACTGTGCCTATTCAGCAGTAATAGAGTTATGTACTCAAACCTGGTTCAGTGTAATTCTGTAATGCCTTTTGGTCTAGCACTGCACACATCTAGCATGAATGAACTCAGAAATGCAGCCTGAAGTGTAGGCTAAATTACCTGGTGCTGACAGATTTCCATTGCCTTTGACGTCTGCCTCCATGACCAGAGCAGGTGCAAGGTTTCCTGCCTCTCACTTGGAAAGAACTGGGGTCAGTTTATTTCAGTGGAAAGAGCAAAATAGAAAATGCCACTGGGTTTTGGGGAGGCCTTTGGAAACTGGCATAAAATGCAATTTTGGTGCATGGAAGCCTATCCAAAGTGCTTATATACAGAGGTAGTGGTGCTTGCTGGACAGGGCAGGGGCTTATGACTCTGGAGACTTGGATTTGCTGGCCTTAGTTGTCCACTGACTATTACAAATTAATTTATCTGCATCTTTCTAACTTCTCAGAATGTCTCATCCGTTCATGGAATATGTGTACTAATCTTTTGAAAGTACACTGAGGTCCACTAGTGGAAAGTAGCATAGAAGATGTAAGTGGTGTCACAGAAAGTCTTTACGTGAGAAAATGAGATGTCAGTTGCCTGAATTGACACTGAAGTAAAAATACGTCATACAAAATAATTGATACTGATTCCTGCACTGTAGCACCACCGATCCCCCTGGAGGATTTACAGTTTCAGAATGAGCAAGTATAGTGATTTCTAGAGATATCTTTTGAGTGTTTCTTTTCTGTAAAATGATGGCCCAGAAAAACTACGTTTATCTTCCTGGGACTTTTATGGCCAAGAAAAATGATGGCTAGTGATACCTTCTCAGAGCTTTAAATCAGCTTCTCAAGTCAAGCATTATGGATCACTTTGGGGAAGTGGAGAGTTTTGTGGTTGCTATGGATGTAGTTATAAAAATATTTACTTTCTAGCAGGATGACATTGATCTCTTCAGATTGTTGCTTCACACCAGTGTGTTGCTAGATGCAGCCTCTTGTAAAACTTGCACTTTTAAGGCTTGTGATGACTATTTGACCTTGACGAAAACAAGTACTTACATAGCTTGGAAAGATTTAGAGGGTTGTTATGCTGCTGCTGCATGTGAGATCTTGTGATGGTGTAAATTTTAGTAAATTGTAATTACAGTTGCATTTCTTAATGCTCTTCTATGCACATTATTCTTTGAAATGCCCAGAATAAAACAGCTACTTGAAATAGAAGCCTGATAGGAAGTTATTTACTTTATTAGCACCACATAAATTTGCGGTTCAAATTTATGTTTCTGGACAATAAAAATAATTTCGATCACTATTTCATTATTCTTTTTCAAATGTTAGACCTTTGAAGGTTTAATTCATAAAGGAAATATTGTTGAATTTGTTTATTCTAGTAGACTGGTGAGCGTCAGAATATTAAATAGGCATTGAAAGTTATGTCAGATCTAAGATATTGAGGTTATCAAAACCAGAACAACTGGACACGTGCAAGTGTTTGTTCAACAGACTTTTCATCTTTTTTTTTCTCCTGATAGATGCATCAAACTCATCTACAAATATTCAAGTGTTTTTTTTTTCAATAAAATCAATATAAATGTTAAGAAAAATAGAAGTAATACAGGGGGGATGATCTCCTGTGAAAAAGCTAAAAGACAAAAATGGTACTTAAAGCTCTCCTTGCATTTAGCTTTTTCTTTTAGTCTTATGCCCCCTCTGACTGCAGCTCAAAGTTTTGTGCATAGGTACCATCCTCCTCCTGCCCTCCCATTTCTTGGAATAGCCCTCAGAAGCGTGGAGGGAGTTCCACAGAGCCCCTTTCCTCACCTGAGTAGCAGCAAGACTTTCTCTTCTTCCAGGAGCTGTAGAGATTTTTCTTTTTTTCTTATAATGCAATTTTTCCTCCAGTCATAGCATGTCTGCTTGCAAGTAGTTGACAACACTGAGCTACCTCCTGACGTGTTGAACAAGTGCTTTGCCTAGAGGAGATGTACACAAGCACGATCTTAAAATTATTCACTTTGAATTACTGAATGGAAAAAACCAAATCCTGTAGTGACTAGTCAGTCACTTCATCCGGCAGCTTCATGTTCCTATGCATGAATAAGAAAACACACAATATAAAGTCTCAGCTCTCTCCTTTGCTCTTGATCAGACAGAACTCTTGCTGAAATCAGGTTTCAGTTCTGCCTTTTTTAGGTGCTGCTGTTCCACTACTAACCCATAGCTGTTCTTAGTGTAGTGGATACACACGTTTATATGATTTCCATCTTCCTTTAGGATCATATAGTTATTTTAAGTTCAGTTTCCTTTAAGGTCTTTGGTTTCCTGGACTCCTGGAGAGCAGGGTGTTTCCTTGGGAAGAGGGAACTGTTTGGGGAACACAAGAAAACAGAATCTTTTGAACATGTTCCAAGTGATGATAGAAACAGTGTTAGGGCTGACATGGTAGGAGGGTGAAAATGCCTCTTAAACTCAATGAAGGTATTTTACCAAAGGTCAAAAATGCAAAATATTCTCAATACGTCAGAGTTAACGTAGAACATGTATGAAATGTCATTATCTCTTCATGTGAAGAATGCTTTAAAGTAATACTTAAACATCAGCTTTGTTCTTGGGTGGATAGTGAATATGATATAAATCCTTCTCCCTCTCCCTCCCGAACTCTAGAAATTTTTTTTTTTTGTACCTGCAAAAATTCTTATGTGCATAAACCTAATTTTAAATAATCTTTTTGGGCTTCAGCAGGCTGTGTCTGTATGATAGTGAAATGTGCAGTCCTCCCATTATTCCTAATGGAATAGGCAGAGCTTCCTAGGTGCTTATCTTTAGTTTGATGCCATGGCTGGATATGAGTCATGAGGGTAAATGCTGAGGCTAAAACCATCATGGTCTGAGGACAAAGGTCAGTGATATAGTTGCAAAGAAACTTTGCATCCCTGAAAATTGCCTTTTTCCACCTATGTCCCAGGAGTCCCACATCCCTGAGTAATAGTACTATGGGAACTGAGTTGCTTGTGAAGACAGTGATATTGCCAGATACCTGATGGAGATACCTGACTTTTGTCCTAAAATGAATTCAGATCCGGGATTTGTCTGTGTCCCTTTTCTTTGTGGTTGTTGGTGTGTTGTTCAGTTGGAACATTTTTTCTCCCATTGTGTTATATTCTCTTTTTCTGCACTGGCATTCCTGCTTTCTGTTTGGAATTATTTATTATACACTGTTAAGACCTCGGATTAGAGGATCTTGAAGTGGTGTATGCCTATCTAAGACACCCTGTTTTCTGTGCAGTGTATGATGAAGTGTATTTGTTGGCAGCGTAGTAAGAATGTGAGTGGGAAAAGGATGCAGAAAGAAGTGGTCTGTGGGTCACACAGGATTCTTGCAAAATCATTAATGGCCCCCAGGTTTCTGAGTCCATTACCAAAATGCTGCTTCTACAGCAAAAGCGGATGCCTTTCACTCCCTGCCCTTTGGATGGGAGCACTCCTGTGTACCTGGGGAGCCTGCTGATGGGTGTGCTCTGTTCTGTGCTCTGAACCACCTGTGTAGCACCAACAGGCAGGGTTGGAGCAGTGGTGGCTCAAAGATTGTTAAAAATTGAATTCTCAAAACCACAGAAAAATTCTCTTGGGGACTGTGAACCCTTCAAAATGGAAAGTGTGAAGGGAATGATGATGTGTTGTTCTTGTTTGTTGATTGCCTTCTCATTCAGCCTGCTGTTCTTTCCTGCTCTCTGCTGGGAATCACAGTACCATATATTTAGTTTATAATGGTCATGTATATAAATATGCATCTATATATATACATGCATATACACACATACATTTTTTTATATATATGGGTTTTAGCTTAATTTTATTTTGGATAAAATACATATTGTATTGTGTGGTATTGCTGCACTTTTTCCCCTTTGAATCCCAGAAAAACAGCAGAAAGTGTGTCCTTGCAAAGAGGACCTAGACTTATTTTTTTTTTTTTTTCCTAGGGTCAATGAGCAAATAGATTTTAGCATCCATCAGCCCTTTGGCAAGGTAGTTCTGTTCCCGTGGCCTAAGCCAGTTCCCATGGAAGCTGCTGGCACTAATTCACCTGCCTCTGAAAGGACCAGATCAGGTATAAGGCTCTTAAAACTCCAGTGAAGGAGGGACTGAGTAAGGAAAGAATCAAGTCGCTGCTTTCAGTGGCAGCTGGGTCTGGTCCAAGGAACGTGTGGTGTTAGGCTTATGTTAATAAACTTAAAGAGGCTGAGCTCTTGGTTTTACACTCATTAATGCTGTATCCAGGCTTTGCCAGACCTCTTCACTGCACAGGCTTGGATCAGTCCTGGGCGTGACTGCATTTTTGCCAAGCTAGAGCACAATATTGAGTGTTTACACTGACCCTTTTTGCAAGTTATGGGTGTGCAGATGACACTGATGCAACCATAGGTTTGCTGAGAGAAAAATCTTCGAAGCAGAACAAAACCAGTTTCCACAAATTGGTATTGTTAGAGGCATGCTGTCTGAGCAGTTTGTTCTGGGCAGCCACAATGTGTCTGGTCTCATTTAAGATGTGCTAAAATCAGATTTTGAAGAGCTGAGACGAACTAAGCAAGTATGGTAATAATCAGTAAGGTGTCAGTCTCTGGATATATCATCATCTAGTTAGGAAGAATAAATAAATTGGAAACATCTTAAGTAGGACCCTGGAAAGAGGCCATGTGGGAAAAGCAGCCTCTCTGATCATACTCTGGTAATTGCTTCTTGCGTTTAACTGGTAGCCTAATGTGCACAACTTGAAAGAAAATCTGTCAAGAACCTCTGCTTCATACCCGAAAATAAGAACAGCTTGTAACATCCATCCACTTTAAATGTGACTGCTTTGTCCAGGCCTGAATTTAAATATATTCAAGGTGACACTGTTTCTGCACAGATCCATTTATTTAGCCTCGATGTTGTGCAGCTGCTAACAGGCTCCCTTTTTTTTTTCTTTCTTTTTTTTTTTCCTTTTTTTTTCTCCTGTATGTGTGTATAGTGATTACATGAGAGAGTCCCTTTAATATATATTTTAGCATATGTTCTCTATATTCAACAATGCTATTCCAAAGGCTTCAGCTCCTATGGCAGGTAATAGCTGAATGGGGAAGCACAGTTTTGAGACAAGTATGAGGAGCTGTAGGTGAAACTTAAAATCTGAGAGTGTTGCAGGCAGGAATTCAGCACTGGGGGATAGGGGAACAGGTAAAAAAAAAGCCTTTTAACAAAAGGAAAACCTCTACAATGTGTCTTTAAAATTACACTTCAGCTGATAACATCAGCTTTGGTTGTGCCCAGCCGGAGACAGCCACTGTAGGGCAGACTGACAAGGATCAGATGGGGAGAAGGTGAGTCCGTGGTGGATGCCTGTTACTACTGCTGTAGGTTGGGAAGCATAAACAAATGCACAATTTGTCCTTTACAGGCTCAGGACACAACTATGATACATGCTGAGGAGAGTGGTGCTATAGTTCCATCCTTAGTGGGGGAAAAAACCACCAAAAATTGTCAGCATTTACACTGATTTGATTGTAGTTTAATTTGTAGGCTGTGATGTACCTTGCTACCAGTAACCCCATGTGCTGTTTCAAAGAGCTTGCATGTGTATAGGCACTTAATAAACAATTTAAAAACATTATTATGTTATCAAGGTCTTGGAAATTAAGAAGCGTCAATGTTAGTTTCACCCTGGCAGTGTTGTTTTGATATTGAATTGTGTGCAGGTACTGAAATCCAGTCAAAACCTGCTTGATCATGTTATTTTTATCAAGAAACTTCTGTCATGGTCATTGCACAGAAGAGTTTTTCTAGGCATGACTGGGATATTGTGCACACAGCGTTGGAGGAAGTCATGCTGTCAGTAAGGAAAGGGATTATTCAAAGGGAGAGGATGGTCTCCTGGCTAATTGCTTCCTTGGAAAATTTGATTTTTATCTTCTGCTTGCTCCACAATGTTCGTATGGGATGCAAAACAAGGCAAGTAAGCCCTACATTTCATTGTGTTCACTCTACTCCTTGTTTTCTGAATCCCCAGCTTTGGGTCTGAGTTGCAGAAAAAGCGCTTATTCTCAGATGTGTCCGAAAGAGCTATGTTCTAAAGATGCAAAATGCAGTGCCATATTAAACGCTGTGGGAAAAGAGTTTCCCAGAAATTTGGCAAGAGTTGGCTTTTGACCTTAGTTTTATTGCACTGTCTAAAATTGGGATACCGTACTACTCTGTGTCACAGAGACGTGTTTAATAGTTTATTGATCGACTCGTGGGACAGTACAGATAACACAGTTTTTAAAGAGCCCAAGCAGGTGCAAAGCTGAGTTGCAGGTCTGCAGGCCACAGAAGCAAACAGGCAGAAAGCAAAATAGGGGAAGGCATTAGTTCCGAAGGAGGCTTTCTCTTCTGTTGCTGCATGTCAGTGGTGGTGTGGAGAGGGGGGAAGTATGTGGTCAGATAATTACAGACTATACCATAATGTATACTTAACTAAGGATAGAATTAAGATGCATGAAGAGCTCGTTTCTGGAAGTGTTGCATACTTAGCTGCAAGTATTTCAACATGTTTGTGTCTCTCTCTTGTCCACCCCTCTGCCTCTGTCCCAAGTCCTAATTTTCCATCTCTCTTCTGTGGTGGGTTTGGTCTTTGTTGTCTCCCAGCCTCATTTCTTCAAGCCCTCTTGTCCAGCAGCTCAGGGCAACTTGCCAAAGGTCTGCTTTGCATGATTTTCGTCTGCTCTTCTTCAGACTTGACAGAGAAAATCAACATAGAAAATGCAGCTCCTACACTAAGAATTTGGCAAAATACTGTTTTAAGAGAGAGAATTGGGCAACTGAAAGAACATGCTCTGCTCATTTTGAGACATCCATCTTTAATGGTTTCATGAAGCTGTAGGTGGACAAAATGATGAAAAATACCATAGTCTTTTAGAACAGTATTAGAAATACTGATAGTGATACAGTGATTTAGGAGGTTGTTGGTGAATATTGTGACATGTTTAGTTCTTGTGTTCTCCCAGAATGCAACTTTTTTAAAACAAAAAGCGTAAAAGAGACTGGATAGAGCTGGGATTTTTGAGACCTACCACAATCTTATGATAACCTCACGGAAAGATTTTTATAAAAAGCCTGAAAAGCTCTTCAATATAAGCGGTTCAGGATGCATGGAAAAGCAAGATCTTTGTTGGAATTTCTGACTGATGCTTCAAAGCATAAGTGTGCGTAAGCCATGTTCATTGGACTGTGCAGTACAGTCACAACAGTTATTGTGGATTGCCAGTTGACCTCCAAGCTGAAAATATTTCCCCTTCTCTCTGCTGTAACTAAGATATAGCACAGTACAAATCAATACATTAATTAGTGTTCTTTTTATTTCTCCTAATGCATGGGAATGAGCTCGGATGCCAAATAAAATTCATATTTGACAGAAGAACAGTTGTCATTGGGAAACTACTATATTTAGTTTTGGAAAACCACAATCCTTATTTTACTCTTTTGGGAACATTCTTATATTGCTGGGACTTAACTTTAAAAGTCAGTGTGCAAGAGGAAAATAATGACCTACCTGAAGAGATGGCTTCTCTTGTGGTGTGTTTTCTGTTTGAATATGAACATCCGTGTGAAGATGTATAAAACAAATCTTGAACATAGGACACAGGCCTATGGAACTGTAATTGAATGGTGAAACTTGAGTGGAAGCCATGAGTGGAACAGTGGTAAACAGCTCATAAGTTACTTGGTACGATTTAATTGTTCCATTTGGTATATTGAAAGGATTTTCTCTGTTTAACTTCCCAGCGAAAATGGTAGGAATCTTAGCCAGGAGAATGAGGTTTCCAAGCAGTTTTTTCAAACTGGGGATTTCTTCCTAGACTTTGGCAATCATGAAACGTGACCAGACGCTTGTACAAAGAACTTGACATTCTCTTTATACAGTAACAGACAACTATCTAGCAAATGTTTGCCTAAAGTAAGCAAGTCAAGATAATGTGTTAAAGGTGAGATGGGGTCTCTTGTAAAGTGTTTTACCAGCTCAAGTTAAAATTAAACTGAGTACACTGTGACAAATGAGAAGGAATTCTCTAAGCTTGGTTACATCTAATTTTCACTTTCTTATTAAGCTGTACAGTGGAATGTTAGTCTCCGGGGAAAAAAAAGGAAAAACACAAACCAAGCAAAAAATCTTCCTTCCCCCAAAAAACCATCCGAAAAACCCCAACCCACCCTGAACTATGCCTGAAGAAATTTTCACTCTAAAAATTGAGATTCATTTCAAAATGCCTCTTCAATTTAGGTCTCAGTTAAAAGAAGATGGTGGAGAAGTCAATTTAAAAAGAACACTTAATTTTGACTTGCGTTGGTTGCTGTTTCTGTAGATTTCAAATTACATAGACAAGGTACACGAGCAAGAAGATGACCCTGAGAACTGGTGCAAACAGAGTCCAGATGAGTTGATGGGAACAAAATCAGATTAAGATCTAATGTACACAAACAATATTGTTATGAAGAGAAGGTTACAATGAATCAATTCTTGATGCTATTAAAACCTGTTGAGAATTTCCCATTGACTTCAGTCATCCCGACATATCTGCACGTGAAATGAAAAGAACATGAAAGCCAACCTACCATGAAGTCTGTGTGCTCTAATCAGCGCTGACATTGTTTGTCAGACTCTTTAAGGACCAGCAGCTCCTTTCCGATAGTCGTTTCCTACCCACTTGTTAGCGTTTGGTAAAGGGCGGCTCTGTTGTTGCTTCCGTTCAGCGCGGAAGAAAAGGGTATGCCCAGGAACTTTCCCCACTGGTTTCTTCTGCCAGGGCCATGGATTAGTCTGATAAAAGAGATCACCTCCCTTAAGACCTTTCCTCTCCAATACCCCTGCGTGGAGCACTTACTGTCAAATTAGATTTGGATTAGGAGGAGCCTAATTAACAGCTTTTACCATTTTTGTGTTGACCTGTTGTGCTAAAATTGACTTCGGGAAAATAAAAGGCACAGTTAACCTGGTTGGTATCAAGATTACCCCAAAAATTCCTAAAAGCGCTGTCATGCTACCTATTTCATGTGTGCAGTTTCTCTGGCTGAAACAGTGTAGCTGATAGATGATGAAAGGGGAAGCCGTTCAGATCCATTGCTTGGACGTGCTCTTTCATATCCCAGTTATCTAATTTACGTATTTCTTTAAAGCTGCCTATAGTCAGGTATCCCATAGTACCAGGAGATACCTTATTTTATAATGGAACCCTGGTCATTTTTTTTACATCCACATTGTGATTTTATTAAATCCTATGTGTCAAGACAGCTCAGCATCACAAATATCAATCTAAATGTGTTTATTCAGTACAACAGATGGGTTTGTCCCATAGCTGTCCTGCCTTATCACTGGATTATCAAACGATATATGCCTTTTCCTGTATCAAAGGCAAATTGCTATGCGTGCTGTGTTCTTCCTTTTCCCTTTGTGTGAACTAGCAAAGCTCCCAGCTTGTGATGTCTTTCAGTGCCCTAATTCCTTCTTGGTTTCTTGGTTTTATGTGCTAAGACCTGTAATATTGCTTGCAGTAGGAGATTACATTATGTGCCCATGTGTTTGTGCACATTTCATCATAGTGGGCTGAGTTTTCAGTGTGTGTGAAAGTGGGCATTTTGATAAAGCAGTAATTCCTAGCTTGAAGAAAGGGGTATCTGCAAACTACTACCTTTTTAGTCACATTACGGTTTTTTTAATTTTTTTTTTTAGTTATTTAAAGAATTTTCCCTTTTTGATACGGAACTAGTAATATCAGGCTTTGCAGGGAAAATGTGCTAAGTATCTCTGACTGCACACAGACTTTTTGAACAAAAAGCTGCCATGTCATTATACAGGCTTTCCCTTCCCCCCTCAGTGGGAAAACAGGAACTTCTGGGGGGGCAGTAAATAGCTGAAATACTCAACAAAGAGCACTTAAACAAAAGGCTGGTAACACCTCTTTATTGTATCTGCACTATTGTCATTCTAGGGAAGAAAATATTGAGCAGAAGAAAGCTGTGATCCAAATCTGAGGAAATAGAAAGGGGAAAAGGTGTGGAAGTTAGTTAAGTAAATATAATTTAGTTGGTTGTGTATATTGGGATGGTATAATATAAACAGCACTACAGGAAAAGGCTTGGGTTTTTCAGAAGGACCATTTGGGTGGGAAGGGAAAGCTGTAAGCTTGCATAGTGATATGGAAGCTTTTCATTCAAAAAGCTTGTGTGCAGTCGAAGATATTTAGTATGTGTTTCCCCCAAAGCAGGTGCAGAGCACACCCTCACTCGTTCTGTACCCCCTCAGCAGCTTGGCTGTCGCTGCCTTACCTAGAGCTCTCCTCCTCAGAACCCTGGCGTGTGTGCTGCATCGCTTGCTGTTCAAAAACTGCAGCTCAGATGCAGACAGCCCTCGACAAAGCCAGTTGCTGCATTTTTGGATATTGGTACTGCCAGCTGCCCGCAGTGACCCAGCAGCTGACCCAGCCCCAGTTCCCCTCACCTCAGCCGTGACGAGCCGTGACCTGAGCGCTGCAGAGGCGTTGGCTCGTAAACTGTAGCAAATTTGGTGGTGAGGTCTGACAAGGTGACTGCCCTCCATTTATCTGCCTTTCTCATCAGCCAGTGGTCGGTGCCGTGGGAGCCTTGTCCTCCCTTCTCACAGCTTAGTCTGTGCATGAGACCGTGCCCTGAGACAGAGCTGGTGTCCCGGTCTGCTCACTCAGCTCCTGTAGTGCAGGGGATGGGCGGAGGCTGGATGGGATGGAGAGCAAGCAGTGCTATCTCAGCATCCTTAAATACGTAAATTTCGAAAACTTATTGGTCTACACAACTCAGGTTCAAACCACCACAGTCCTATAGTTTAATGTTGTGCTGAGGAGATTTCTCTGAAATTTAGGACAAAATTCTAGCCTGGATAAGGACTGTGGGTACACTTTGCTAGGTATGTTTGGAGGTTGTACATCCTTTCGGTCTAACAACATGCTGGTCTCCCAGAGGAAAATACTGTGCTGACAGAGGAGCTAGAAGGAGAATGTATGGGAAATACCTTTCCACTAAGAGGTGTAATTGCTCTGAGCACTTGCAGGCATGTGGGATTCACTAATCCATAGTAATCCCTGTAGTTTGTAGCCTTCTGACATCCGTGAACTGTATTGGAAAATCAAATTTAAAGGAGAAATGGAAACAAAAATGCTTGAGAACCCAAAATATATTAGCTGTATTGTGGGGACAGTGAAGCATGAGTGCATGCAGTGAGAGTGGCAGCTCTTGGCATTTCTGTGTTTATGCATGACAGGAGGCAAATACAGAAGTTCTGGTTTCAGGCTGAAAGCTCTTAAATGCAGACAGCTGACAAGGTCTCCATGCCTTGCTGTTGACTGCAGTTCACATTTTAGCCTATGGTAATACCACAAACCAGTGATTTGTTTACCTCAAATACACTGAGCGTTAGAGTGCAGGAATCGAGGAGCAGCTTTGTCTGCAGTCACCCTTGCAGGGCAGCAACCTCTGGCACAAAAGCAGAGCAAACATCCGAGGGACATTAAATCATTTCTGCTCACAAATTTAGTCTGGATAAGCCAATGGGTTGAGGGTGGGGTTTTTTTCCCTTGATTGGAGACTTTTTTTCCTGCACTAGAAAGCTGACATTTGTCACCAGTTGTTCTGTTCTTTGTTTACATAAGGCCCATTGAAGCAGTTGGAGAACATTATACCCTGCCTCATACACAGGCATATATACTTAATTTATGACTTTGGTAGTTTGAATTTCGAGTGTCAGGTATCCCACAGACCTTTTTTACTTTGTTCTTTTGTGCTGCATGCACTGCTTGAGTATTTATTGTGGAGAGCAGACAGGCTGTGGGAAGGCCTTCAGGCTTGTGGACTTTTTTCTTCAGAACCTTGAAAATAAAGTTATGGAGCTTGAGAAAAAGGAGTTCTCTAAAAGCATGACTGATCTGTAGAGTTGTTTTAATTGTTTGGCCGATTAATTTTTTTTTCATTCGTCATTAATATTTTCACTTGCATACAATTCTTCATCCTAAAGTTGCTTTAGTACCCTAAACATCCCTGCAAAGCCTTAAGTGTGAAACAGTAGTAATGAATCTTAAATAGGCCTGTATTGAAAACTTAATGCTGGATTTGTTCTTGATTCCTTCAAAGTAAACTCTCTCTACTACTACCATAAAAAGAATAAAGAGAAAGATAAAGCAGAATTAAAAAACCCAATGTAGCTTGTCACCAGAAGCAATGTTAGTATTTATGATTATCTCTTGTTCAGTTGTGTCTTGTCAACAATGTTGAATATGGCTTAGTTCAGAGTTGTCTTTGATATATTGGTGACAGATGGATGTTTTGGAAAAGGACATGACTGGAAACTGGAAACTGACTTCAGAAAAATTCAGATGAGAAGTGGGGCTTGGGTTTTTCAGCAATGGGAGCAGTAGACATTATGGCAGCTCTTTTAGAGACAAGATTAATTTTATCATTTTAGTGTCTATGCCAAGGTGTCACCTCTTTCCAAAAAGCATGTTGTAAGTTGAAATCTTTATACCATTGGCAGCATGGCCAAAATGGTCCTTCCTGACAGTGAAGTCTCTGAACATAAATGCCTCCAGAACAGCATATGCAATGTTAAATATTTATAGGCAGGTGGTTCTTCTACGTTGTTAATGCAAAGTGTATTCAGGAAAGAAAGCAATTTTGCCAGAGACGGAAAAGAAATTTTCATTGAGATGCCTCTACAACATGTGGATCAGTCTTTGTAAAATCCTTTATCTTTACCTAAAAATGTAAATACTAGTCCTAGGGTTGGATTATTATACCTGGGACTCAATATAGAAGTAGTCAAGAGGTACAGTAAGTTTCTAAATAGGCAGACAACAACAGACCTGAATGCAGACTTCCTTACTCATCTCTTTATCATCTTATTTTCTCTTCTGTTTGTTAGGCAAGGAGAACTGTTTCAGCTTTTGATGACTAGAAGATTCTGTCTCACAGCAAGAAAAAATTCTGTATTGTACAAAATCAATTTTCGTGGGTTTCACCTGTGGAAATTAAAAGATACTTTCATTCTAAAGGGTTTTTTTTGAATGAACAGTTAAGGGTTTCCTCCTGTTTAAATGGATGCAGAATGCAGCAATAGATTTTCACAGCAGATATTCCCTTCGAATTTTCCATTGCATCATATCTGGCTTTATGACTGTGTATCTTAACCATAGGGCAAAATAAAAGTTATTCCCAAAGAAGTAATAAGCTTCCTATTTTAATGTAGCAGCTAAGACTTGTGAAACAATGCTGTGTGCCCGCTAATTATAGGCATCTCTATTTACATGGCCTAACAGGAAGATGGAGATGTAAAAATAGCAACAAAGAGCCGGTGACATTATTAATAAAGCAGCTGTATACAGCATTGTTCTCTTGAAGAACATGAACATCATTTAAACAAAGTGAACTACATAAATAATCAGTCATAATTCATGAGTAACCATTGTTAGGAATGCTCTTTTTAAAATAGTTCACCTTATTAATGTACAAATGATGGCAAAATGACTTTTTTTTTCTGGGGGTGTGTATTTCACATGCACCCATGCACCAAAAATTAAAAGTAACTTACACGAATCATTGCCATTTGTTGAGAAGCTGGTATTTTTCTACCCTCAGGAACTATATCCCTTCAGGGAGGATGGGAGGAAGGAAGATAGAGTGCTGCAAAACTTCTTTCAAAGGACAAATTTGTATAATAGAAGAGACAATATCAAGGTTGAGGAAAACTTTTCACATACATGATTTTATTAGAACAAAAGAACAAATCCTTCCTGCCATCGTGCTCCATTAAGGAATAGTTGTAGTTGTAGTAATTAAAAAAAATAGTAAATAGCCACATTGGGAAAGACACATTCAGACAGACACAAATGGCCCTGTGTCTTTTAAACTCAGAATCTACTTCTGCCTTTTTCCAGTTTAGATAATAAAGGAAAAAGCAAAATGAGATTACAGACAGAGATCACAGATTACGAGATTACAGGAGAATACAGTATTTTTTTTCTAGTTTTTCTGTACATGGACAATCATTTCCTCAGAATGCACTTCCCAAAAGCAAGAAAAGACCACTGTATTCAGTGAATGCAGCAGGTTAGCCTGCACATTCATTTTGTATATGTGCTTTATAAAGGAGAAATAGTATTGAGAACTCGAGGGCTATGCTGTGGTCTTCACCTCCAGGAATACGCCTCTGCTACTTGGCTTGAAGCTGTGGTGCTTCTCAGGAAAGCTCTCATGTGTTTGTGATGTGTTGGGATGTTTCCTTTACAGTCACTACGTCTCTGTAAAGGAAAAGGAATATGTTAAGCTTTTTGTCTGCCCCACCCAAGCTCCTGAACGGGAAGAGGGCAGACCCTGTCCCAGAGTTAAACTGCAGTTGCACTCTGGAAGCCCTTTCTGGCTTGAGAAGAGATGTGAAATTCATCATCAACTGACATTCTTGGTCAGTGCGAGGAACCCTCTTCCTTTGTCCAAATCTCGGCTTCAAGTCTCAAAACAAGAATTCAAAAAGCCTGCCAATGTCGTTTTCCTTTTTTTTTCTTCCATTTAAATTGCCTCAAAGAAGCACTGCAAGCTCTTTTAAGTCCTTCCACCAAGTAGCTGGTGTTCCTGACTAATGTGAGCTCTCAAATCTACATATAATTTTATAGTATGAAGATCCAAAATTTAAATCAATTAAATTACATGGCATTGTATGAGTGTGATGATAGATCTCCTCACAAATCAGCTCAGTAAATTGCCCCTTCATCTCACGTGGGTCACATAGGATTTATTTTTACTTCTGTACTGCCTGTGTGGGTACAGGACTGTTCTGAGGACTAACCTGAGTGTTAATTCTCAAAGAAACCAGTTACAGCTTCTACTCAGAACTCAAAAATACATTAATATTTGAGGGTGCAATTAAAAAATCACTCAACCTTTTAGTTTTAACAATCTTGATTTATAAGCAGGCTTTTGAAAAGAAAAAAATATTGGAATGTGGAATTTAATTGCTAGTTTTAAATCTGAAGGTGTTTGTAGTGAATCTTCAAGTTTTTCCCTCAGAAAAGCCATCACCTCTAGAGGCTGCGCAAAAGCAGCCACTAGGAAAAAAAGAAATATGTATCCTGTGCCATCTGTGTCTCTGTGTGACTATTTTGCTTTGTAAAATTCATACTGGAAGGCATGGTTAAGTGAAAATTTGCTCAGAAGGTAACTGAAAAGGCA
This sequence comes from Platysteira castanea, assembly GCA_013397175.1. Lineage (NCBI taxonomy): Eukaryota > Metazoa > Chordata > Aves > Passeriformes > Platysteira > Platysteira castanea. Next base: position 1,485,488 of record VYXC01002875.1, read on the forward strand.
GATTGTTTTGTGTTTGATTCTAACATGCTATTACTTTACATTCTCCTTTCTCTGCTGCCGAAGAGCAAAGTGTAGCAGGAATTCCAGCAGCAATTCCCAGCTCCATGATACTGCAGTGTTTGCTGTAGCAGTACCACTTCACCGTTTCCTGACAGGGCTGGGAGGATGCAGTGAATTTGGCATCAGCAAGCATTGCTGCACAATATCGAGGTGTTTCTCTCTAGGAAATTCTAGGTGGTGGGAGAAACCCCTGCCGCAGCCAGGCCTTGCTGAAGTGGAAGGAAAAGGGAGCGGCAGCAGCATTCCTTTCAGTCGCATCCCTCCAGATTGTTAGATAAGAGGCCAGGCAGTCTCCTCGCCTTGGTGTTTAGATGCTCTTGTCGACCTTTAGAGACTGAGCACTGTGGAGGTCATTGCCTTGCACTGTGTCACCGGGTGTCCTTCCGGAGAGGTGAGTACTGCTTAGGACAGGCTGTTTGTCTCCAGTAGCGTTTTGTACTATCCCTCTTTATTTTTACATTACACTGTGGCCCGATGGAGCTGCTGATAGCAGTAACCAGTGTGGTCCCAGTCAGCTGCAGCAGCTCTGAGCTTGCAGGTCTTTGTGCTGGCTGCCTGTCTCACTGTATTCTGCATCAAGGTACTTCTTTCAGACTGTAGAACATTATGGGCGCAGACAGGGCTGTCTTCTGCTGCCTCTTGGTAGACAATATGATGGGTAGCACTGTGATACCAAGTTAATATATGCATAGTGTACAGTAACCGATATAAATTACTCTTACCTCTATAAATGGCTCTATGTGTGCAGATCCCCAGGCAAAACACAAGACTGGGTTAGAATTTACAGGCATGGGTAAGCAGTACTGTGCTCCTGAATGCAGCCCTCAAACTTTAAAGCATTTAATGTGGAAAGTGCCCTGGGACAAGGACCAATCTTTATGCTTTGTACACATTTTAATGATCTGTTAATGATCAACCTCCATTCTACTGAGAAGATAAACTTCACAATGATATAATTCAAGCCAGATTCTTCACAGTTGCTTGAGATTACTTCTTGTAATTCTACTTTAGAAACTAATGATATATTGATGTGGCATGTAATCATCTCATCATATTCTATTAACACTTTTGCATCTTCCAGTCCTTGGTTGCCAGGGTTTTCTGCAGGAAAGGAAGGCAAGTTAAAACCAGAAGTTAGTAATGGTGGTTGTAATGGATCTGGTCAGTGCTCTGTTTAGCCCTGTATTCGGTCTCTAATAGTCCCTAATTCTGAAAACTTAGGGAAAAGTGTAAGAAGGAGCACGTACTGCAAGCTTTTCTCCTCTGTTATGGTTTTATAATTTCTAGCAAACTGCACATTTAGGAATTTCCACTGCTGAAGACTGCATCCTGACTATCATGTATGTATATAATATATATAGACAGTGCTGACCTGGAGTGTGTATGATGTTTCCTATGGCATTCTGTGATTTGCTTATGTACTGTGGGGTTTTTTCTTCTTTTTGATTTTGTTTTGTTTTTAAAGACCATTTCATTGTGTTTGTTTTTCATCTTTTTGTGTGATCATTTAGCAGGATGCTTCTTGTGTTGCTAGTCCTAATCTACTCCTCGCTCCCCTCTTTATGCCACCTGACATTCTGCAGACTTCTGTAATATCCTCCTTCAGTCTTCAACAGAAAATTGGATCTGTCTTTTTTTCCATGTTTAACGTTCTTTCCTTGGAGGAGCTGTTTTCTGTGCCTTGAATAATCCAACTGAATCATTTTGTAAATGGAGAGGAATAATGAGCAGAACGTACTCAGCGTGTGGGTACACCATTGGTTTATAAAGCACTGTGATGTGTTCTCTTTGGTAGAGGTGTTTATTACTTTTATTTTTTCCTAAGAGTTTCTAATCTTCAATTGTAACATTTTTGATGACACGAACAAAATTTACAACCTGAACAAAGTCTTATTTCTTGTTTACCTTCTGAATATCTACTCAAAACTACTCTTCCACTAGTCATTAACAGAACTTCCTGAGAAACTGTACGAAATCCGTTGTAGTGATTTCAAAATTTTGATGTGGTATGTCTGTGTTTTCCAGAAAACATCTCTTGCTTTTTTAATTTAAGCTACTTCCTTTAGGTCTGTGTTACTGGTGTTAGCCCTGGTCTCACACATTCCATGCATATTTCTCAGGTGAAGCAGCCTTGGAGCACTGTAACATGCTGCTGGGATGGACAGCACGATTTCCTTACTGCCTCCCACCCCTGAGTTATTTTCCTGGGAGTCCAGATGCAGAGAGCCAGAGCACCGTATCACAGAAGGCTCCTCACACAGGGACTGCAGTAGAGAAGGAGTACCTTTGTAATTTACTCCTTTTTAGTAAGTGGTAGATTACTAAGGAGAGATGAAATTGGGTGTGCTGCTGCATTTTGCCCAGGTGCTGTTGTCTTTATGCCTGGGCTGCTCTGCAGTATTGCAGTGCCCATGCTGATCAGAAAAATAAGCTTCTCAGTTGCATCCCCCTAGTCCCTAGCTGCCTCCCTCTCTCTGCTCTTCCCAGTGAGACTTTATAGTTTCTTGGGCACTCCTGCGTGCTGGCCCTGCCTCCCGGTGTGACTCCTTTTGGAAGTGCAAGCTTATACCCTTATTTTCACATGCCATGGCCGGTTCAGTGCATCCTCACTGCATGGCTGCTCTGGATAATGAGCGTCACGATCTGAGCACCAGGACTGGCCCTTCTTTACTGGCTGACACATGAGGAGGTCTGATCCCCTCTCTTTTAGGCAAAGGTGCTCCTGGACTCTTTACGGGGGGTTTGGGGTAGGTGTGGGAGGACTTCCCTACTTTTTGGAGCTGTGGGAAAGGCAGCAGAGGTCTGTCAGCCCTTGAAGGGCTTTGTCTGCAGTCTCATTCCGGAATAGGTGTGTTCCCTATTGAATGAAGTGTCTGCCAGAAGGCTTTGACCCATTTCAGTCCCAGGTCAGGAGGTTTTCTGACGTGTCACAGGATTTGGACTAAACTCTGGGGTAAGAGAGTTCAGTCTTCAATGAAGACATACTTCTGGATGCATATTTTGGCACGTGCTGCTTCCAGCAGATTTCTTTCTTAGGAAATCTCTCCTAAACAACAACTCTGGGGGTGTGATTCTCTGAAGTGATGATCAGTATCGCCACAATTTCAGGCCCATTTAACCTGTTGTGAGGGCTGTGTGCTGGTGCTGCTACAGAGCCAAGAGCATGACACATTTTGAACACTTGTGGGAAGATTCAGCACTGAAACTGGTCGCTTGAATGTAATCAAACAGCTATTCAGACAATTTTTAGAAATTCTGGGAAAGTAGAAGAGACTGAATTTTGGATTTTTATTAGGCAGAAGTGTTTTCAAAGCTAGGAGGGACATGAGACCTGTAGATGCTACTTAAGTTTGATGCTAAGTATTGTACTGTGTAAATTACAAAATTGATATGTCCATTATGACCACTGACATGCTTCTGTGAGCACTGTGGATTTTAACATTTTTTTCTAGCAAGGCAAAGCCCTTAAAAATCTCAGCAAAAGCACAGCCTTTTCCTTTATTTGGTGTACAACCTGCAAAACCATGCAGAGGATTTATTTTCCTGTATGTATGTAGAGCCCGAGTTCTCTTCTGTGCATCTGTCTCACTGGAAGATATTCCAGGTGAAACACAAAGCTTTCCTCCACTGTGGAGCTCTTGGCAAGACAAAAGCTTCCAACTGCTGATGCCACAGAGTGCTTAGGGAGGAAAGGTGGTGTGCAGTGTGCTTGGTAATGAGGAGGGGACAGTAGTGAGTGGCTGATGTCAGCTCCTTGTAATGTTTGGAGTTTAAAAAAAAAGTGTTTCAGACTGGGAAAGAGAAGCAGTAGAGTAAGGCAATATATTGATTAGATTATTGCAGAGTACATTCACATGGCCCTTGAAATTTCAAAGACACTTAAACAAGGTTCTTATAGCTCTAAAAAACGTAGCTGGAAATTGTTTTTGAATTTCCTCCTCTTTACATCTTTGCTTAGTGTTAATGGAACTATTTTAAGTTTGAATCTTTCCATTTTAAAGTCATGTTTATCACTTTTTCTCTGACTGCAGCAGAAACAAGATTTTTATGTTTTGTATTTCAGTCTGGATTGATCTAATAAATCCAGTAATTGTAGGCTTGTGCCTTATTTTTTTCCTAGACAATTTTTTTTTTTTAAACACATTAAGTATTCTGATTTTGTCTAGTTCACGGATAAACCTACATTTGTTGTTGCTATTGTACCCAATTTGGATGTGAACCCCTTTTAAATTGCTTTGGGCAGGCACTGTAACTTAGAATTACCCTTGTGAAAGATTTAGGTATATATATTGCTTATTTTGAGCGTTCCCTTTCGATTTGCAGGGGTTGCATTGTATGGAAATTGCCCTAATGTTGCTGCTGGGCAAAGTGCCGCTTTTCTAAAGAAAAAAGCAATGATTGTGCTCGCTCTAGTGGCAGAAGGCGGAATTGTTGTATGTCGCTTCATGGATGGTGTATGAGAGCACAAAAATTCTGGTTTAAAGACATTTTTTAAGTGCAGTGCAACCATTTACTCTATTTAGCCGGAGCTGGAAATAAATAAATAAATTAAAGTAATTCTGTATTTGTAAATAAACTGCAAATAAAACAATAAATCTGTAAAAAAAATAAAAGCTGGATAGAATACAATTAAATCTGCCTGTTCTTATGACTGACTGTCCTGGACACGTTTTACACAAACAGTAGAGGGAGAATTCTTTTTCTCCCTCCTTTTTTGTTCTCCTTAAAAACCACACCAGCACTACCATCCTGATAGGTAGCCAAAGGAGAAAAGGATGGAGGTTGAGACACTCACAGGCTGCTTGTGCTGCTGCTGAGGTAGCTCCTGACTTGTGATTTAGTAATGAAATAATGATGTGCAATAATTTAGAACGGCGTCTCTGTCTTCTGGTCATAAATCTCATTTGTTGGGAAGAAAAGGCAAGATGTCTTGCTTTCCCCTTGCTGGATCCTGTCCATGTTTAGGTGGCTTTGCATACGGGAGGCAATTCGTGCTGCAAATGCACAACTCTTCTAGTACCCATCTGCCATCGTTTTCATCTCTGCCAGGAGCAACTCCGTATAAATCCTGCAGTGCTTATGGTTGCAGGAAGCATCTCTTGGATGAAGGAGAGGAAAAGCTTCAGGCAAACGTGCCTTTTTTTTTTTTTTTTTTTTTAATGAACCTTTTCTTATAGATGGGCCTCGGGTTTTTTTTTCCTGTCCGTTCTGCTACAATGAGACTTCTTTTATTGTGAAAGGGGTGTATACACATTTTTAACTGTGTTGCTGAGTTAACCACTCAGGAGAAATGCTGGAGAATTCCAAACCCTAGCATCACTGGAGAGGAGTTGTTACATCGTAGCCTTTTTAAATGCAGGTTGTAAGTACAAATTTTCTTCTGCAGTTTTAAAGCTACTTCAAAAAGCAGAACTGGATACACAGATTCAAGCTCGCACCTGCTTTTTTACCTGCTGACTTGTACCAGTGATGCCAGACAAGATGTGTCTCATGTACTAACAACAAAGCCCCTTTTTTTTTTATTTTTAAGTGACTAAATAATCAGATACTTTTGAAGTTCTTGACACTGCAGAAGAATTATGGCATTTATTTAAGGGTTTGAATATGCAATTAAGCATCTAATTTTAAACCTGCTCACTCAATAATATTGGACTTTGCTACCAAGTTACTTCCTTTTTATAGTATCTGCCAACTGCTGAATTATGCATTAGTGCATTTGACATATTAATGCACTTTAGTAATGGAGGTACCTGATCAAGCAGCAGCCAAATGACCACAAAATAAATGTCTGAGTTGAAATCAGAGACTGCCATAAACAATGGAAAACTGCTCGCCTTTATCTTGGACTGAAATCCCTATTTCCCATCTGACTTGGAAAACTGGACCCAGTTGGTGGAGCCCTTATAGTCTTAGGACCCAGCACCCCCTCTCATCCATTATCACATGCATTAATTTCTTGGGCCTTCTTGATGCTTTTCCCTCCCCCTTTCTTGGGCTCATTTTTTACAGGATAGTAGTGTGTTCCTGTAATTCTAATTAAGTATATTCTGACTTGCTCATAAATTAAAATCAAATAATTAGCTATTACTAATGCACTCCAGCCTACCTAGTTATAATGGGACACAGGCCTTTCCGAGTTCCTGGTGGAGCTTTCTCCCTTGTCTTTCAGCTGACCTGAAGCAGTGAAGGTGGCTGTGCACTGTCTGTGCTCGCTGAGTTACTGCAGGCACTCCCCAGCTATTGCTGATCTTTGCTTTCCAGTATTGCCTACCCATCACTCACTTGCCAGATTCTGTACGCTGGATGCTCATTGAGATGACATTTGAATACAGTCCAGTTTTTCCCAGTGGGAAGGTGTGATACCAAACCAGTAGGAGAATTGGCATTCTCAGCTCCAGCAGATGCAGGAGTGTCACCCAGTTTGTACTGATGTGTTGAACAGCAAATGTGTCATGTAAGGGACAGTCAGAAAATTACGAGGCAGGCGTTTAACACCGCAGAAGCAATCTTGGTATTTAACATGCTGAGAATACAGGCTAATCATGGAAGGCTTGTCTAGATGTCTGTATTCCTTTGGCTCCTGAGGTATTTTGTAGATGCTGACGGCCAGTGTGAACTTTAAATCAATTTATTGCCTATGTTTACACATGCAGCGAAACCATTTGCCATATCATTTAACTACACGGAGTGAATTGTTGACCATGAGCTGATCTGACCTTTTCAGGTCTAATCAAGAAATCTGAAATATTATTTTAGCCCGTCAGCTCCAGTAATATGCTGTAAGAGTATCTGGATCTAACTGAAAATGTCAAATGTGCTCTAATATGCAACCCATCAAAGTTACGATTCAGGAACCAGTTAAGAATATAAATCTGTAACATCTGTGGTGCATCTCAATTGCCTGGGTAAGTTGTTCTGCCATTGATACAAGCTAGCTAAAAACAGGCATTAAAAGCAATTCTTTGGAATACATGTGAGATGTACAGCCACTTAAATATTAAAATGATCTTGAAAGAGGGGTGATAACTCCAGGTTAGAATACTACTGGAAAAAACAGACCAGCATGAATACTAGTGCTCTAGTGAATATCTGGCTAGCTTTATTGTGTGGTAATGTAAGATTAGTGGTCTTATGTAACCTCAGAATTTTCCTTTTTAATTTTAATAATTTGCTGCTTGTGAGGATTTTGCTCTTTTGAGTAATAGTCCATTATATAAGCTGAGGTATCCTTATCAATCCTATTGCATTTAGTAGTAAAAATTTTTCATAGCCTTGTGCATTTCATGAAAAATTTACTTCTCTATTTAGAAGTGTTCTAAAACCCAACACTTATCAGCAGAGTGTTTAATGATGTTTAATTTTTTCTCATCTTCAAAATTTCTGTTCTTGGTATTTTATGAGATACTCAGATCTAGGATAAATCTGCCTTTAATTATTATTTGTCAAGCACAAGATCAATTGTTTATTGGTATAATTTCTGGATGATGGATTTAAGTTTGGATTAAAGTGGATGGGCGTAATGAAAAACAACTTTGTATCCTAAGAAAATGGTATTTTGTTAGCTAAACAGTCAATCAAAATTATTTAGTCTTAAAACACTTGTTACACTAAAATTGAGTTGGTTTTTATCTGATTGTGGGTAGTTCATGCAATTTGAGATGCTATTAACTGAATTGCTACTATTAGTAAAATGTTGTTGGAAGTAGAATTAAAATGAACTATGGGGAGCATTGCTGAACCGATAACTTTGCGCTGAAAATAGAGCATTTTAAAGTACCTACGTAACGCTATTTGAACTGTTCTTGCTAGGCAATGCTGCCCTCCCCTGGTATGCTGCGAAAAGCAGGAATTTTTATCCCGATCTGAGCCAGTTGTAGAGCTTCCTATTAAAGAAAAATTGGTGGATTGGGGGAAAAACGGGGGGGAAATGCTATTAAACAGACCATTATATGCTTTTTCTGTTAAGAGAGGGGAAAAAAACCTCCAAACAAACCATAAACCAGACATTTGTGCAGTGCTTTTATGTATGCATGGTGGAGATGTAGATGAATGTACAAATAATATCCATGGAATCTACTGTGAATACACAGTAGAGGGCTGAATTAAGTTCGTGTGGCAATTTGGAGGATGAACTGAAGACAAAATAAACAGATGCAAGGTGGTAGGAGGACCAATTACAAGAAACTTGTCTTTGGCAGTATAGTTTAGTCCTGTAAACATGAATGACAAATCTCTAAACGTTATATACGTGTTCAGTTCTGCAATAGAGAAGTAAATGTGACCATGGCCAGGAGCTTGCATGGGAATAGGATTGGCTCTTGTGCAAATGAAGCTGTAGCAACACTGTCATCTGCTCTCAGGGTCTATTGATTACAAAGATATCACCACAGGCTCAGGAAGTCCCTTCACTGCACATTCCTGAGAGCTGAGGAAAGTAGTCCAAGGAAATATTACTGTTGCATGGTCTAGTCTTTAATGTATTTCCTCAGATATCTGATACTAACTGCTGCTGGAGATAGAATATTGGGGTAGAAGTTTCTTTAGACTGTCCAGCCATGGCTGTTATGTGTTAAAAGTGTTGCTATTTCCTTTAATTTTGTAATCTTTCCATTTCTCACTGCTAGGCAATTACACCATAGTCCAGATAGCAGAAAGAGATAAGCCTTGTTGCAGATCCAAGAATTTTAGTTACCACATCTGAATCTAATAAAATGTGTGGGGTGGGCTTGGCTTTTTGTGTTTGTTTTTAAGATATAAAACATCACTTTTTTTTATAGTTAAGATTTTCCTAATTGCTGGACAACTTGAAAAACACACCTTTTTTTCCTGTGGCATATGACTTGACTTATGTTTTGCTTGCTCCTCATTCCTTTTAATGCATTGGAGATCACCTAATACTAGAGAAAACTGGAGAGAGTATGTTAAAACTCCTGGTTCACGTATTTCTTTGTGTCTTAGATCTGAACAGATGAACAGATTGCCATGTGAGGAGGGAGGTTTTTCCCCCAGACTGGTTTGCTTGAGGACTTTGCTTGAGTGTGAGTCCTCGTCTACTACTTAGAGTCAAGTCACTTGGGAAATATTTTAAGAACTGTGGAGTATAGTGACATTCCCAACATGACTTGGTCTGCTCCAATGACATTCGCATGTTAGAGTGGTGTTGATATTTTACCACAACCTTTTACAGTAAGGTCTAGAAGTTGTTCAGTGCCTGCCAGTCCGCAGAGCAGGTGTGGACCATTTTGAGCTAGACTCCAACTAGTGAGTTACCTGTGACTGTGGCAGATAGAACCGGGAGATCCCAGTGGTCTTTCACAGGCTGTTGTTTCTAAAGAGATTTTGCTGGCAGCAAAACAGCAGTGTTTGCCTTCATGCACATCAGCGAGTAAGCGATAATAATCAATCCTTTCGGGACCTAGCTGTAAAACTACTGCAGGTATGGCTCCAAAATAATTAAAGGTCGAGCCAAATCAGCAGATTAGACGCCTTTCCTTTTGTGACAACCTGCCACCCACTTTTCTATGTTCTTTTCTGTTAGATCAATATTCTGCCAGTGCAGCAACCCAGCCCAGAGCATCATGTGAACAGCAGCGATGTCGCTCCTTGACCTAGAACAAATGTATGAGGTCTAAAACTGTGTAACAATTTTCTTTCTTCTCCATAACTTTTGCAGGTGTTGGGGCTGCTGGTGTGGACCCTGATCGCCGGAACGGAATACTTTCTATATCCAGCCTTCGGCTGGGTGATGTTTGTAGCTGTATTTTACTGGGTTCTCACCGTCTTCTTTCTGATCATCTACATGACAATGACCTACACCAGGATCCCGCAGGTGCCATGGACCATGGTGGTAAATATACTCGTTCTTTGTTGTTTCAGGTTTGCTGGGTTATGAAGAGAATAAAATATTAGTGCATTCTATGTGTATATTTAACCAATTCTACTTGTGCTTTTTGCAGGCTTTTCCCTAATTTACTGTGTGGCTGCTTACCTGCAGTGTTTAACCTTCATACTACCCAGACACATTCAAAACACTGTTTCTACGATGTTTCACCATTTTGTTCAGCAGTTGATGTAGTGACTTGATTTTTAATGTGTGTATGACTGATACTTATGCACAGTGACCTCTTTTTCTCTCTGTAGTGGTTACATCCCTTGAAGAATGAGTCTGTTGCTGCTTCTGAGCTAACAGACCTGGCCATATGGCTTAAACAGCAGAAATCCCTACTGGAATCAACACCATGCATTTAGAAGCAGGACTTGGGCTCTTAAAACATGAGTCTTCCTCTGCTGAAGTGAAAGCAAAGGTGGTTCAGAGGCAGCAACACTGACAATCCAGGTGTAGTTTACTGCAAAAATGGTGCTGAAAGTTAGTGTTATCTATAGGTAAAATATGTACCATGTAATCCTTTGCTTTTAGCTCAAGACTTAAAGCAAATCAGGTAAACAGCTACTGTAATTACAGAAAAATTTCACAGGTACTTAAAATTCAGATCCAGTTTTTATGGTTTGAGCAAACCTGGCTAGCTCTAACTCTCAAGAGTGTATTTTTACATCATTTGCATAACAGCCTCGTCTTCAGGATAGTAGATCCTAAAAGTCATTGTCATTTCAGCCAACTGGCTATTTGTGACCCATCTAAGAATCACTAGAAATTTTATCTTTACATTTTTTGGATACAATGAGATACTGTTCTTTTTTTTTTTTTTTTTTAACAGCTAAATATTATTGACTAGAATTCTGTTATTTTTATGATGAAATGTATTTGACTTCTGTGTTGCTAACAGCTTGTTATCAGCTATATTGTGTATGTGACTAAAATTGAATACTGGAATACTCTTCTCTTTTCATGTTCCCATTTGCTGCTGCAATAAATAGCCAGCTATAGCAATTACTAATGAGAACAACCAGGATTATGTTCAGATAGCTTCTCTATTTTCAAGTTTCATAACCAGCAATTACCATTAAGGCTGTAACACTGCTATAGAAATGTTGGATTATTTCAATTACAGCAGTAATGTGTCTGGCTACATTTAAAGGTGTGGGTTTGTTTTTTTTTTCCCCATTGCATTACATGTAAGTAAAGTACATTCAAAGGGAAAGCATCTTTATATCCATTTGAATAAAGCTTTGGTCATTACCCTTCTTTCATCAGTTGAATGCTGTTATGAGACAACTGCACATAAATGAATTGCCCCTGATCTATGTGGTAGACAAACTGGAATATTTGATTTGTTTCTATTTCATATCGAGTGTATTTCTTGCTCTGAGTTCCAAATATATCGTAGATGTACATAAATATAGGTCCAAAACGTAGTCTCCTTTTATATAAAGGGGTCATATAAAGAGAAAATAAATACAAAATAAATAAAAGTTGCTTGCTTTCCAGCTTGTTTTGCCCTAAGGTATTAAAAGAGCTTTTGGGAACAGCCTTTGAATTGGTCCTCTGCTGCTCCTGTCTGGCCAAGAGGAACATTGAGTCTCTTTTCAGAGAGGTGTTTTTAAAGTCTTTGTTAAAAGAGCATGACACACATCTTTTTGGGTGAGTTTGCAACCACCTTTTCACCTCTGAAGAATCTTAAATTTCAGTGTCTGCCAACCATTGCTCTGCCTCCTTAGGCGACAGTTAGCTCAAACTGTTCCTATTGTATGCAGTATCCAAAATTACATCTGGACCTCTCTGTCATAAATTCACTTTTTGCAGGTTAAGCACATTACCAAATTGCTTAAGATGCAGTTACTTTTACTGCAAATTAACCCAAAGGACGTGCTTCAAAACTGACTCTCCTTAATAGTGCAAGTTTTTTGCTAAAACAATCAATGGAAGCTTTTAAAATCTGGTAAATTTGAATATAAGGAGCAGATGGTAATTTAGCATGAACCATTTGGTTTGAGTAATATATTGGCAGTAAAGGCCCAATCAGCTTGCACTGCATTCCATCTTCCCCAACAGTGTTATTTCCCAGAGCAGCACTTCTCAGAAATTATGTGCTTTTTTCCTTTTCTACATGACAAGATATTGCAGGGATTTGTAGCTTTCCAGGGTAATTGAGTCTTTTTGGAATGGGAAATCTGAAAATAACAACAAATACTCTAGGTAATTAAATCCAGAGTTTCTAAATCAGTGCTTTACAGAAGTTCACCAGAACCCAGCAGTTGTTGGCATCTCATCCTAAAATTGACAGTTTGATATTTTATTGCTGTAATGCCCAGATAAAATGAGGAGTGACATCTGTGGATAGAGATAATACCTTTTATTAGACAAACTGATATAGGTGAGATGAACCCCACTCGTTTTTAAGTGTGTGAATCAAATCTCAAGTGCCAGTCCTTGGACTCCATCTGAGTGCTGAGGCACTGCCCAGCCCAGTTCCCTGTGGAAGGGTAAGTGGATATTTTCCACTGTTCCTTCTGAACTTCTCTTCTTGGGCTGCAGCTCTTTTTAGATTTTGCCAGAGCTGGTGACAAATGAATTAAATAGTGAATAACTGGCATAAATTCCTAGCATCCACTGGGTCACACCGTGGGAATTAATAGTTGGAGCTGCACCAGTATGGCAACATTTAGATAACTAGGGCAACAGTTAAAGGTTATATTTGTGTGACACTCTGGAGTGCAAACCTGGGGTCAGAAGCTGAAGGGAGCTGATTATGTACAACTTTAGGACCAGGTCTATATTGAGTTACCAATTCCTGCAATTTTAAGTACATGCAAAGCATGTCATAGGCATTCCACTTAAATGTGGCACTAAATTTGTATGCCTTAGACAAGTAGCAGAGTGGAGTTTGAGGGGATTAAATTTTTTTTTTTAATAAGAAGAAACTTCCATGACCAAGTAGTGAGAAAGTAAAGGACAAAGTATTAAATTTATGTACTTTAAAAAAACCCTCATACATTTTTCTCTTTCATCTTCTTAGACATCTGTTCTCTCTTCCTTTCCTGTTCTTTCTCACATGCAAAAACCAAACAAACTTTTTGTTTGCTACCTGTAGTGTTATGTGAGGTCATTGTTACCTGCTTTGCTTCTTTCTTAGTAATGAACGTAAATACCCTGAGACATTAACTTTGCTCCTTGGAAGACAAAATGCAGCACCTGCCATGAAGCGATCTTGATGACCCATGTAGTCCATTCAGACTGTTCTCCTTGGTTTTACCTGTTTCTTTCTCCTCTCAAAAACAGGCAGAAAGGAAAGGTACTGAGAGATGGAAGAATACAACTGAGAAAAAAAAAATGTCGCCCTCTTTGTCTCCTTAAGTACTGTAGAAAACAGAGTTTTGGAAGTTTTATAAATATTCTTCATATGCCAGGAGTTATTGATTCCTATCTTTGTGTAGATTAGAAATGTAATCAAAGTGCAGTTTTTGTTGTTTCTTTTTTTTGTTTTTTAATCATATCATGTCATGTTCTTACTGCCTAACCCTTAGATTGTGATAACCAAACGGAGTCCTTATTTTCACTTTTGGAAAATCACAGCACACCAGCTTTAAGACTTTTCTGGATTTAGTGTGATGGAGGGAACAGTTTGTCCAGAATATGGTGTAATGTTTATGGATCTTCAAAGCAGTTAAATTTTAATCTTACAGATAGAAGCATGGAAGAAGGTAAAAATAGTTAGGAATGACATTTCTAGTGTACGCTACGTATGTTCAGTGTTTTTCAGAAGAGAGTTTTGTAATGTTGGAAAACAAATGCCTGTGCATATTAATTACGTATGTTTGTCTTTTCAACAGGGTCTGTGTTTTAATGGAAGTGCCTTTGTTTTGTATCTCATTGCTGCCATTGTAGATGCATCTTCAGTTACCAAAGATCTGGACAATCACAATTACAACAGCTGGGCAGCTTCTTCAGTGAGTTCATTTTTAGTTTAAATCATAGTTTCTATGTCCAGTAAAGCGATGGCAAATGAAGGCTCGCTGGAAATGTGGGTTGAGGTTGCAGGTGTTCTGCATTTTGAAAAGCTGCAGTGATACAGGTCACACACAAAACCTATAGGTAGCTGCAATTTAATTCATAATTTTTAGAGGTGACTAGAAATTCAACCAGGAGATGACTGTTGACAGAAAAGGCAGTCATGTTTTTAAGATCACACTGATTTCCTCCTCCCCTGCCCCCATTTATGAGTAGCTCTCTGGCTGAGGTCAGAGCCTGCACATCAGAGCAGACAAAAAAGATTTTGTGAGCATCAAGTCACCTCAGTGAACTTGGACAATTTCAAAAGCAGTTAAAAATTACTCAGCTAACTCTGCACACTTATGGATAAGATGCATTCAGCTTTCTGTGGGCTGAGCCGTAGTCCACAGTGCCCACACAGCACCTTGGGGAAAGCCCTGGAGCGCTATTGCTGCTTCCACAATGATCTTCCTGTTATGGCTTCAACTTTTGGTAGTCTTTCCTTTGAGCTGCGAGGGCAATGCCTGAAAAATAAGGTAACTACGCAGTGTTTTAAAGTGAATGAAATCACTACTTAGTCTGACATTACTGTCTTACTACTTAGATTTAGAAATCCAAAACAGTCAAAGTGGATGAAAAATAACTTAAAAACAAAACAAAAATGGAACAGAAAAGAGCACTGTCACTTTTTGAGTTAGGTGAATGCATTCAGTAGCAAAGTTAAAGGAACTGTAAAAGAACCTTTTGCATGTTGTGGCAACAGTAGTCAAATTCAATTGTCCACAGGAATTCCAAATTACCGAGTGTTCATGCTGCTGCAGTTGTCCTCCTGACTATTCACAAATCTTGTCTGAAGCTTATTTTATGTTGCCATGAACACAGGAAGTTGAACACCTGCTCTGTTTTTGTCCTGGGAACTGGATCACTACATCCCTGTCATTTCAGTGGTGTTCAGGGTCTTCTCCCTGTGGCAGTTTGTAACTACAGGTCTGTTACTCAGCCACTGCAGCTGACAGGAGCGTGCTTGCTTCTAGATAAGCTTCCATGCTGATTCAGGTTTTATGCAAAATGCATGGATGTTCAGTGTCTCATGGGAGGTTTGGATTCTCTTCTAATACTTCCTAATAATGTTTATCTAATGCAGTGTCTAAATAAACTATTAAATGTGGATTCTTGCTTTCCAAGTCCATTAAGGGTTTCATGGATAGAGGATTTAGCAAATCATCTATCCCCAATAGTCATTCTGTTAGAAAGATTTTAGGTGAAGCTTTTATTTAATAAGAAACAAAATAATTGGAAAAAGGAGAATGCTACCGTTTTTTATTGTAATAAGATTTTACATCATCATCTACAATTTTTGGTGTTACAGATTAAATTTGCATTAGACAATACTCACCAAGGGCCCTCTGTTGAAAGGCTTGGATTTACTGCCTGGATGAATGCTCAGCAGTGCCTGCCCAGGCCAATGATGGCATATAAGCCAGGAACAACTGGAGAATCATAAAATATTTTTAGGCTGGAAGGGATTTCTTGGAGGTCATCTGGTCCAGCTTCTCCCCTCCTACAGCAGGGCTAACTCGTATCAGGCTACCAGGGCCTTGTCCACTTGAATTTTGAGTATTTCCAAAGATGGCTATTCCACAACGTCTGTGTGCCTGTTTGATTACTCACACTGTGATTTTTTTTTTTCCCCTGATATCTAGTTGAAATTTCTGGTCTTGTAACTTGTGTTTGTTCCTTCTTGTCCTATCATTGCTTACCTCTTAGAAGAGTGGTGTTAATCTTATTTGCAGTGACAGCTTTGTTTGATTCAGTTACCGGCACAAAACGTTCTGGTATTGTTGTTAAGACCGTGTTGAATATTGCCTATTTTGAACAACATGCAGTGATTAACAGGAACTTAAGCACTAGTGCTGAAGTGGACTTTATCAGTACAACTGAAATTAATCTAGCCTGCTATAGAAGGTTTATTCTGTTACCAGTTTCTGACAGAGTAGTAATATGACAATGTGGTTGCTGTCACTGTTATTTGCACTGTGGAAAATCTCTGTTCACCAGTAGAGGACCTCTGGAATTGATAGCCTAATCAGCAGTGCTGTTTGAGAACAGGTCTGGGCCTGCATTTGAGTCCAGGTTTTCTCTGTAATCAAACAGATGCACTGCGTACCATGCTGAGGTAGGGGTGGGCTGTAGGCAACTCCTGGAACGCAGCAGCAGGGCAGGAGTGTTAGCTCGAGCTCACGTTGTCCCACAGACAATCTCTCAGGCTTTAAAAGCAGCAAGTATTCGATCGGTGGCAGATACATACCGAGGCAGTATAATGAGGAATTTATAAAACAAGTTGTAATATGTCGTGCTTTGTCTGCCCCTAGGCCCATATTTCTATGCATGATATAAGCTTACTTTTACACAGTGTTGACTGAGATGGCCACACAAGTACGAGGAGATTGAGACTGTGCCCTTTTAGTCAGCTTGCTATTTTCCCAAGTCCCATAACTAATTTTTTTTTTCTTAAAAATGACAGTGCTGTCAAATATATATTTTTCCTAATCTATTTTTCCCCTCTCTCTACAGTTCTTTGCCTTTGTGGTTACCTCCTGCTATGCTGGAAATACGTATTTTAGCTTTATATCCTGGCGATCACGAACTTTGCAGTAAATACTTTGTTAAAGTGAATTCTGTAGTGTGAAGTACCTTGAGGATTATTCACCTTTGATAAAAGCTTGGAAGAGGGGTGAGGTATTTTTGAACATTTCTGTTAGAATTGACGCAATATAAACTGAGATCAAATGATTATTTATAGTAATGCCATCTTTAGATACATTTAACCCTGACTTTGTACAATATAATAAAATTTCATACTGCTTCTTTTAAAATTAACATGGTATTTTTCTAGACATTGTATAGTTGTTACTACTAAACCTTTAATAAATCTTACTCAATGTGCCATGTTTGTAAATGTAACTTTTTAAATGTTACAGATATACTTTTGATACTGAATGCTACCAAAACTAAGATTGATATTGTATCATTATTATGTATGAAAAGTGACATTGTGCAGAAAAAAAACCACGTGAAAGTTAAAAAAATAAATAAATAAAGGATCCAATTGTGCATGTTTTTTAAACTGGGAGTAGAAGGTTGCTTTTTAAATTTCTTTTTCAGATTATCATATATGCTACTGAGAATTCTGACGATCCTGTCAGTGTGCATATTCTAACAGCTTCTCACGTCACGAGGTTGCTGTTGGAACCTGTTACTGTAGGTCTGAAGCTCAAGTCTGGAGCTGAAGGAATACTGTGCCTGAAACACGTTATCTTAACAGGTTTCTCAGATCCAACAGGCTCCAAAGCAGGCGCCCAGACAACACCCCCTTAGTGCTCGGTGCTTAACCTCCTGAGGGTGTCACAAATCCCTGGCTGAAGGTAACACTTCTTGTTTCTCAGCAGACTGGGGTTGTTTGCGTTTTCTTCTCATCAGATTAGGCCATTAATCTGTCTTATTAAAAACGGGGCTTTAAATCCTATTAAATGATATAAAGATTAAATCCAGAGAAGAGCTGTCAAGACACCAGTGCTAGAAGCAAGGAATTTCCTGCCTCCTTTCCTGTCTACTGGCATCATCTGCAACTTGTTAGTTTAACAAATGAAGTTGATGCTCATATTTAAATAACTTTGATTCAAACAGAAGTACGACAGAATATGACTTTCAGAAAAGACACCTTTGAAAATTACTTTCAAATACAAATTCCTTAAGGAATTTTTTTCTCAGAAATTATGTGGTGAGTGAAAGGTTGTGATTATTTTGTGATGTTATTTAAAGTTTTTCTCATTTAAAACTACTGGTGAACCTTTTATTCTTGGATTAAGAAGATTTGGGCTCCCTTCTAATCTTCAAAAGCCTAATTGGTTGATAATATGTGGCAGTAGAGAAAGCTTACTGCTTAAAAAAATTTTCTTTATTTCTCCTTTTAACTAAATGGTGTGTGGTTACTTACATATGTGCCTTGCAGAAAATTATCAGCAGAGAGAGCTAATTCCGTTCTCAATCACATGGTTTTTTTCTTGATTATCTGTAAGTCGTAAGATTTCAGTGTAAGGGAACCCAAGATATTATTTTAAAACCTGTATTTGTCTGCATTTGACCTACACAACATAGGTCAGACTGTCTGCTGCTTGCTAAATTTATCCAGTTGTGAGAAGGAAGAATGGCTACCAACTCTGCATTTCATCTACACAGAGAAAATGTGTCATTAGAATCCCATATGCTCTTTTCCATTGCTGGGGAAAAAAAAGAATCCAAGGCATCAAAATGATCCAAGTGCCAGCTGATAAAATGTGACTAGAAATATAGCCAGAATTAAAATTTCATCAGGGATTTCTCATCAGTAAAATGCTTCAGTAGTAATAGAAATTCTTTCTTAATTGATATTTGATGAATCTATTTCAACTCCAAAGGATGTGACTATGTTTGCACAAACGTTTCAAGATTTTGTAGTAACTGCAATGGTCTGGTCTAAACTCATAACTCAGATGTCATTTGTGGACA
Organism: Platysteira castanea; assembly: GCA_013397175.1. Taxonomy (NCBI): domain Eukaryota; kingdom Metazoa; phylum Chordata; class Aves; order Passeriformes; genus Platysteira; species Platysteira castanea. The sequence goes on from VYXC01002875.1 coordinate 1,503,984, forward strand.
GAGGTAGTAAGAGGGAGTAGATCTAAGAGAAGTTCTATGTTTAATCCAGTTTACCTAAAACTGTCACGGCAACTGTGTGTTACATGTCAGAATACGCCCTTTAATGTAGGATAAAACCAGACAAGGAACGATTCTGGCAAAATATCTACCTGCTCTCTGAATCTTCAGTGCTGATCCTCAAAGGAAGATCTGCAGAATGACTTCTAAAGACAAATCTGTGAGCTGAGTCCTTAATTCTGAATTTTAAAAAATACATACTAGGCAAAAATTTGCTTTGTGCTTGGCCTTGCTTTTTTTTTTCCCTCCACAAACCATAACTTACCTGCCTTGCTCTTTCCTTTTAGAAAGATAATTGTCATGCTTCCCATGCTCTTTCTCATCTGTCTCATTTCTCATCTGTTGCCCAGATACCAACTGTCTTGTTTTTTAAGTGTTCTGAATATCTAGTTAAAATTGGAGGAATCAGCCCAGGCTGAGCATTCCTTCTGAAATTTGCTCCTCCTATTTTAGGCCTGAAGAAAGGCATAAGCACCCAAAAGCTTATCTTCCAGTGCACTAGTCTTAAATACTGATTTGCAAACTATGAGTTAATGCATTTGTATATTCTAATATTGATAAAGAAGCTAAGCTAGCTGTGGTTTATCACATAACAATTTAAACAAGGTTTGTATCTGCTGTAGATTAGTACTCGTAAGATTGAAAGAAGCCTTAAAAGAACAACTGGTAAGTGATGAAGTCATTAGTGAAATTCTTAAAAAAATATTTAGAAGAATAAACAAACTGCTATTCAACTTGCAAAATGAAGGTATTTGACTTATAAATAACTTGTTTCAGACAAATAGTCCCTGAAAAATCTAAGTCACTACATAAGGGTACTTGATGTCAACTTACAGCCATTAATTTTCATTTATTAAGGAGTTGTCAGTACTTTTTTCATCATCATACACAATGCCCTTAACAAGTCACAGTAAATAGCATGAGAACTATAATAAAAACTTCAAATGCAGTAGTGTTAGACAGACTTTGTCCCAGTGCTTCACAGAAGATCCCTGTATTGCTGGGTAGAAAATATGACTGTTATTCTACTTGTATTAAAGTTATTTCTGTTTCACTGGCCTGAACTCAGATCAGCAGGGCCCCAGTAACATACACGCTTTCAAAAGAAATAAAGAACTAAAGAAGCTGAAGGTAAAACCCCCGTATTTCTTAATAGGAAGTGAAGAAATTACTAGAACCTTCCTCCACAGAGCTTATAGAAACCTATAGCCATGCATGCTTCTGAATGGAAACTTAAGGAGAAGAGGAAAAAAACAAAAGCAGCTGTTCAAAAATGGAACAAATTCCTTTTTTCTCAGCAGCTAGCATTTTACTCTTGTGGCAGTAGCCAGTGTTGTAGCTTTGATATCTAATGATGTGAGATAAAATGTGGTGGGACAGGTAATACCTTTTATTGCAACTACAAGTTGGCTTGATGGAAGTCCAGAACTACGTACTGCTCAGTCTAGTAAGGACCATTGCCCACATTGGCAAACCCATTTTGCTCAAGTAAATTACTTACATTACAGCCTTATGTGTGTTGGGGGTCATCTGGGCTTGTATGTCCTTCCTCCTAGGACAATTTTAGTTGCTAAAGGAACTATTAAATACTAAATATGATCAGAATGTGCATCGTAACTGCAGAACAAAGCAGCAGAAGATGGGGTTACTACTCCAGTGAGTACAAAAGTGGCATATGCCCAGCTCAGAGGCCTGCTCTTACCTCACTTGTCAGAAAGCAGAACAAGTTATTTTTAAACTTGAGGAAATGCATAGCTTCCTTTGCTGCGTTTTGGTAGTATCTCTGCATGATTTAATTCAAACGCTGGGCCTGAGACATCTGGGCAGTCATCACAGTTTTACCTGTTGCTGCCCATTCAATGCAAATGGTTTTTATCTTTTATGAGACCGAGAATCGGAAGGTTCGGGTTTGTTTTTTTAAAAGAGTAAGTGCCGTGTGGGAAGACGCTGTTCGCAGCTGTACCTCCACGGCGAAGCACCGGAGTCGGTCCCCTCCCAGCGCACCGCCGACAAACTTTGACGCGCTGCAGGGTTTGTCCCTGTCCCCGCCAAGCCGCTCCCCGCTGCGGCGGCCGGCTCGTGCGGAGCTCCCTCCCGGCAGGGCGTCCCGCTCCCGGCTTGGAAAGCCTCCCTCTGGCCTCTTTCCACGTAACCCAGCCGCACAGTCCCGGACCCCGCTGCCCGGCTGGGTGCGGCAGCGTCTCCCCCGCGGCAGGGAAACCCCCGCGGCTCCCCCTGCGCCTCCCCCGCCCCGCGGCCGCCGGGGCCGGGCGGGAGCCTGCGCGGGCGGGGAAGCGCCGCGCTCC
>VYXC01002875.1:1506364-1516493 GCA_013397175.1 Platysteira castanea
TCCCGTCCCGTCCCGTTCCCCGTGCCGGGCCGGGCAGAGGCGAGGGCAGAGCGGACGCAGCCATGTCGCACGGGGCGCGAGTGATCCGCACCGGGGTGAGCAGCGGGGGCCCCGCGGCCCCGCCGTCCGTCACCGTCGCCTCCTCCTCGGCGGGCTCGGACGCGGAGCTCATGGACGGCGGCTATTTCCGCTCCTGCGCCGGCATGCTGAAGGTGGCCCAAATGGTAAGGGGCGAGCGGGGCGGGGGGCGCTGCTGGGGCCCTCGGAGCCCGCGGGAATCGCTCTCATCCCTGCCGGACGGGTCTTGAGGCGACGCGGCCGGAGAGCGCCGTCGGGCAGTGCTGGGGCCGCGGCTCCGTGTGCGGGTTTGGCCCCTCAGCTCCCGCAGCTCCCGCAGGACGAGAAGCCCACGTTCCTCTGGCACAGCGAAGCGTTGCCGTCTGTCGGAAGCTGCTTTTGCGTCTTCCTAATACAGCAATGAGCACTTCTGACCAGACGGACGTGCATGAGCCCAAAGCAGCGGTATTAAGTTTTTGCCATTAGCAGCGATAACGCCGTGATGCGGCGCACATCGTGCTGCACCGGAACACCTCATTCCGTAGCGTGGGTAAGTTTTTAGGAGAAAGCGGGGCCAAGTGCCAGCGCTCACAGCGCTCTGGTAAAGGTGGGCACCACAGCTGAGGCTCTAGCTCCAGCTGGTTCCGTGCCTTGTCTGTCAGAGACCTCCAGCTGGGACCCAGTGACACAGGGAGGGATGTGGAAGACGTAGGGCTGAAATTCAAAGGCAGTCGATGGTGGAACGCTGCCAGCATTTGTGCTGATGCCTTAACTTAGTGCATGAAATTCGGTTCCATGCAGATGTGGAGAGGCTTAACAGATGGATAAGCTCCTTCTCATTTTTATGGCACATAATTGTCTGTGGGGTGATTTGTCAGCTTAATTACAGTAGTGGCAGTGATAATGCCCAGGAAAGAGCATGAAAGACATCGTGTACCGATACCTCCACACGTACATTTTCATCCTGCAAAAACTTGTGCCTTGGCAGCGTTTTATCCTGGAGTTGTTGCCTTCATTTTTATAAGTTCCCAGTGCCTTCTTCCCCCTGCTTGTACTTGTCCAATCATTTTTAAAAAGTTGTGTAGGTTATTGTCACCCAGATTTCTAAACTGACGTTCAAAGTTAAGATTCATTATGTTCTAAGTTACTGAGTAGTAATATCAAATCCTCAAGTTTCTCTGTAAAAGCTGCCCAGTTTCTTCCAGTTCATTATTAGCTGTCAGCTGCCCTTAGAAATTACCCTCAGTAGCAAGAGATGGAGTTGACCATGGCTGGTCATGGCTGCCTCCACCTGCTGAGCATCTGCCCTGCGCTCATGGGACCTCGGAGTTGTCCCTCACTATGAGTTCTGTGCAGTAGGAACACAAACAGTTGTCTGCTGCCTTCTTCTGGCTTGGGTTGTTCCCAAACCCTTGAGCAGATCTGGAGAATCTTTTCAGGAGGCAAGTGACATTCTTTTGAGTGTGTGTCTGCATTGCAACTGAACCTGTAGCCCTAAAACAGTAGACTTGTGCTCTGCTGATGAACTGAAGGTCTGTTTCCTTTCACCACTGTGGGAAGAGGAGTTCCTTTTATGGACTAGAAATAACTAATCTTCTCTGCCCTGCATCCTGCTGTGGTGTCTCTACAGTTCTGAGGTGTGACTCCTAAAGCCACCACAGCATGGTTATTTGTGCTGTAATGCCAGTTTCTGGTGCACGTATTGAGTGCATGCATTCTTTACGTGCTTTACATATTTTCATGTGCTGGATGTAAATCTATGTAATTTTATGTAATGCTTCGCATACTTTGCCTAAAGTCATATTTTATCAATGCCCTTCAAAGTAAAATTTATCTGAATTTAAGCAAGTGCCTTTCTGCAGTGACTTTAACAGAAGTTAAAATAATCTAAATTATTTTTCCTTTACACTCTTTCAGCTTCTTCACCTTGTTAGATTTTTCTGCTTTTCAGCTTGCCTGTAAACATCAGTAGGAGTTACCTCAGGTATTCAAGGAACTTTGGGCAAATGAACTTCTAATATCACATATCACAATGGCTTCCTCTCAAATAATTCCATAAGAAAACCAAATGTCTGTGCTGTAGCATGTAGAAATAACCATAATACATTAGTTCTAGATTTACTCCTGCACTCAATAAAATAGGGAGAGCTAAACATTTTTACAATTCTCTTTTATCCCATTTCAGATAGTATTTATATCCACAGGCCCATTTGCATTAGCATTTAGTCCACCTAGTACACAGTGTTGGCAGTAACTTTTTTTGTAAAGATTTCTTTATGCTAAATCTGTAAATGTTCCTGCGCTACTGCTGGTGTGGCTGGTGGCTGTAGTCTTGCTGAAAAGGAGAACCATTATGCTGGCAAAGGGTAAAGATAAGGCCATTTGGGCTAGATATATATCACACTACACTGCCTACTGGGCCTCCGAGTGGTTGTGGTTGTGAGGAGGAAACGTTACAAGTTTTGTTCTTTTTTTCTTCCTCATTGCCCTTTACCAAGAAGTAGAGGATGTGATAGAGAGCAAGAGAGAAACATCTCATCGTTTACTGTAAAGTTAAGGGCTGTTTGCTGTGCTTGCAAGCTAAAAAACCCCAATGGTTGTATGTATATGTGAGTGACATAATTCTAATAGATGGCAAGAACATGCTGTGGGAATCATAGGAAGGAAACAGAGGATAATGTTACAGCTGTTCTGCTCTAAGACAGAAGGACTAAAACTCAGGAATGCTGGGGAGATTGTGCAGCCTGAATTGTTGCTAATTTTTTGGACGTTACCAGTGCTTTCTCTTGGAATTCTGGGTGCTGTGGTGTCTAGCATAGAATGAAATTAAGAAGAAAAAGGTGTTTCTGGCCTGTAAGCCTACACAATTTCTTTATTTTTTTTTTTTTTTTTTTTTGCTAGAGAATTTCTTTAACCTTCTTTAACCTTCCAGAATGGTTATAGCTTTGAAAAGACAGTGTATTTTATGCTTTGACTTCATGGCCTAGGGAATGGTCTATAAATATGTTGAAAATAAAATGGAGGAGAAAACACAGTTATGCAGACTTGTGTATTTTTGTTGCAGTAAGACAATTTGAAAGCTGCTTTTCCATGTGTGACTGTCACTAACCTTAGTGGGGGCTCTTTTCAAAATACAGTCTGAACTGACACTCTGATTTTAACAGGAAATTACAAAGTATCTCAACATCTAACTTACTTCAGCTTGTTTAACTTGATGTTGTTAATACAGCTTTTGCTTTTTCTTTCCTTTCCTTCTCTTTTTATTTTGGTATTTGCTGTTTTGCCAAGATCTTTTCGGGATATGTGCAGGATCCCACTGTGGCCACCTTGGTTCTGTAGCACCAGCATACTAAGTAAGTGTGTGAGTGGGTGTGTATCAGTGTGCACAATACAACTTAGACCAGAGAAACTGACTTGAAATACTTCAGTTTCAGCCAGCTTGCCAAAACTGATACAGATGGCACTCCTCAGCATTCTGCATGAGCTGTGCTGGTTTGGTTGAGGCACATCGGCTCTGTGCCTGTGTTACTGCTGACTTGTTTTACTGTAAGCCTTTGTAGGAACCTCTGTTGCTTAGCTTGGCATGTTCTCACGAGATGGGTTCTTGGGAGTTTTTTTGAGGCATCCTGTGCCAGTAGGGTCGGTGGTATGAATGTGCATTTGTATTGTCACCAGGGTGGCTCGAGTGCCAGTGCTGATAGATTGAAACAAGTCTGGTACCGCTGCCCTTCTCCTGAAGCCCTCATGTGCTTTTTATATTTTTACAGCTGAAGTCTGGAGGATGCCATGGATGCTGTACTGGACAAGGTCCTGCTTTCAGCACAGCCCATGTTAGGTAGGGGAGCCTGTGTAGGTGTCCCCTTCTCTTAGGCACCTGGTAGGAGTGGTTGTTATCACCAGTCCCAGGTGTCTGGTGCCGAGCTTTGCAGGAGTGTGGCCGATACAGACTGAAGAGAGAAAAGAAGAGCCGAGAGCTCACGTGTAGGAGAGCCATCATGGCACAGCACATGCTTGTGTAGGTCTCTCAGGCTTCTCAAACTGTTCTTGGACCGCTCCTTTTTCCGGGGAGGTGTGGACCTATGGCCTTCTTTGCCTCTCTTTCACCTCCCCCAGGCTGGACCAAACTAACTTGGGTCACAGTTCAGACTGAAGGCCATTGTTCCCACAATGACACCACTGTTACTGTTAGAGTAGCTCTGTCAGAGTAAGCACAGCCTCAGAATACAGGGTGTTTTAAGCTAAAGCCAGTGCTGATTCTGTCAGCTCAATATGAGCTATCAGTTTCACAAGAGAGAAAACAAAAAAATCAAAATTACCTTCTCAAGAAAAGGTAATAATGAAGAAAAGATTTACAAGCAATTGCAATGTAAAAAAAGGATAAAAGTTGACTTAACAATGTCATTTTAACTTTTTTAAAGTGCTAAGGCAATAGGTAAAGCTTTTCTGCAGAGTATCTGTTTAATTTCCCAAGTAGGCCTTGACAAAAGCAATGACATACTTGACAAGTGAATGGCCAGCAAGACAGTCTGTAATTCTGAGTAACTTTGAAGTGTGCTGAAACCTCTCGGGGTTATTTGTATACTAACATACAGTTGCATAATAGTATTCAAGATAATATTTTATCATCTAACACTGAAGGCTAGAGAATGCTGGTAGTTAGGTTGCTGGAGCCAAGTCCATTTCTGAATGTGCTGTATAATATCAGACAAATTTACTGGGGAGCTATATTCAGAAGAAGTTAAAATATGAAAAGAAAGCAAAATCTGTTAGTGCAAGAAAAGAATTCCTAATCAAAATCATGGATGCACGAAGAAGAAATTCACAGAAACAAGTGCTGCTTGGAATTATTTGAGAGGTACTCAACCTTTTAACTTGATCTTGAGACTGAAACATCTTTCTGTCCATGGAGGTGATTGAAGTAAAACATCTAATTCTGTGCAGCAGTGTGTCAGTACATGATTTTGCCTCTGTGGTAATAATGCTGCTCAGTCAGAAGAGAGGCATCCTGGTGATATGCAGAGGTGCTGAAACTGTAAGCCTGTCTGTGAGTCCCGTATAGAGTGTGCTTTCTGGTGGGTTGAAGGAAACCACCCCAAGAATGTGCAAGATAAACTACTGGCTAAGCAATGAGACACATTTTCTGAGGCCGAGGTCAGAGCTATGTGTTGTAGCTGCTCATTATTTTTGTTGTTCTGCTGGAAACTGCAGTAAAAGGACCTTGCTGGGCATGCTGAACAAAGAGAGAGAGAAAAAATTATCTAAGTCTTAGATGGCTCCAAAGTAAGCAGGAGCACTCGAGTCAGGAATGTCCAAGCTTAGTAATTAAGCCTGGGAGGACTGGGAGGTCCTGTTATTTCCCCTCTGAGAACACCAAAGCCAGCTGCCTCAGCCAGGGGTGTTTTTTCCATGCCTCTGCTCTGGGTGGCCATTTTACAATTTCTGTCCAGGTGCTGGCGTTAGAGCTGGAAGCAAACGCTGCGTTCTCTGCATGTGAACCAAGGAGCGCCTGCTGGTAGGCTGACACAGTTCTATTTGATGTGGCAAAACTTCACAAGCAACACCAATTTAAGGAATTTCCCCCTTCTGTCTTGTCTCCGTGGAGCTGTTCTCAGGTGCAGTGATGCAGATGTCCACCAGGTCACACAGTACCAGGGAACTTAAGGAGCTTTACTTCAGCCCTGTGGTTTTCTTTCTCCGCAAGTGTTTTGGGGAACAGTGCAGCCAATAGAGGCTACTGTGGGCAAGAACAAGTGCCTGGCACAGAAGGGCAGGAAATACACAAGCTTGAAGTGGTTCCATGTGTTTCAAACCACAAGCTGAGAATGTAGTCCTTCTTCTTTTTCTCTTGGGCAGGGGAAGGTTTTGCACCATCTGTTTTAATTTCTATCTACCTCTCTCAGGAAAAAAAGAAACTTGTCATTTTTCTGATGTTGAAACTGCTCTAGAAGGCTAAAAAAGTCAACTCCAGTACATTTTGTAAAAAGGTGATTATAGTTATTATTAAACACTAGGATATCTCTGTTCTGAATGTGTCAGTGAATGTTTTATTTGTTATTTATTTTAAAAGGCTTTCTAAAAGCTCAAAGTTGGAGCCATCTTTCATTGCTTGTTTGGTGCATCCATTAAGATTTGTTGCAATACATTCATTAGCAATCTCTGCATGTAGAGGTGATTTTTTCTGTAGAGGTGATTGAACAGGGGTAAGCAAACATATTTTCCAAAATAACAAAAAAAAAAAGGGAAATGGAGCATAGAAATTTACCACATCACCTGAGACATGTTTAATATGCCTGAAAGAGCAGAGTGAAGTATTGGCAGTGGTTTCCTGGCACATTTGTTTTATGGGAAGTTAAGTTTTAAAGCACCATTTAAAAATCTTTATCAGGTGCACATGGTGTCTGTGGATAATAAGATGTGGTGAAAAACATGGATTCTTACTGCTCTGCGACTTTCCTTTAAGATGTGCAAGAGCATCAGAGTGTCCCCTGTCCTCCCTTTGTTTGGAGATGGTGTCCCTTTGAACATCCTCCTCTCCTGCCACAGAGTGACAGAAACCAGCAGATCCCTTGTTTACAAGTTCAGTCTCCATCTGCTCAGAGCCTATAAATGATAAAGAGCATCTTGCCAAGCATCCTTCACCGGGTTCCAGGACTGTAGGTGCTGGAACAATTTGTTGTCTCACTATGATCCAGTAGAAGCCGTCAGTGAGAGAAGCACACCTGACCCTGAGGCTCTGGTACCTGCTCTGCGTTACTGGGGTATTGTCCCCCAAAGCCAGACAGTGTTTCCTTCTATGAGTAAGTGTTTCCTCCGCTCCCCTCCCAGGGGAGTCCCTGTGAGGTATTCACTCAGTCCTGCGGCTGAGCTGGCCCCTTTGTGCTATTGTCACGTCATGTGTGCTGTGGCCTTGTCCTCCTATTTTGTGGTGATATGTAAAGTATACAGCAGCCAGAAATTGCTACTTTCTGTACACAGAGTTCAGACTCTGAAGCTGCTGAGATTTCCTTTCACCCACCTGTGAGCTTCCTCTTCTTTGCGTAACTGAGATTCTTATGGGGTCATTGTGGCTGAAACAACTCCCTGCACTGCAGTGATGGTCATTTGATGAATGTAATGGCAAGGACAGATGTGCCTGGCTGGGCAAGGCTAGGTGTCTGCAGCTTTCAAAGCCAAAACAAACTTGGCTACTGTTCCTGCAACAATAGCAGCAGCTGCAATGCTTACGGCTTCCTCTTCTGCTCACAGCTTCCCTTAAGGAAAATGGAAGTGTGATGGTGAAAAAATTGAGAAGCTGCTTCAGGGGAATTTTCTTATAATGTTTTTGGCAGTTTGTTGTGTTATTTGTTTTTTTAGAAGTACCACTAGTGAGTTCAAGAAACAAGTGCTGACTGCTGGGCAAGAGGTATGCTGTTCATGTGAGATGACCAGCAGCAGCTGCAGAACTGCAGAGTGACTTGGCCTGTTTTCCTCGAGTGTGTAATCATGCTCTGCAAGAGCTCTTTTCTTTGTTTGGGAAAAGCACAGTCCCCACTTGCTGCTTCTCACCTGCTGGTTTGTTGAGCCTTTTGGCAATTGCTTGAATATACAACTTCCTAGCAGACACAGGAGTGCTGTCCCAGCCTGTTGGAGAGGCCCGCCAGTCTCCAGGCACTCACTGAAAGCTGTCAGCTGCAACACTGCCATGGGGGAATCTCATCTATTCTCATTTTTCCCCCTCTTTCATCACCCTTCACTTCTCTGGCACCTTGCCAAATGTCGAGTGTTCACATTTAGGAAGGGTTGATCACTGATGTGCACAGATCCAGCCTGATCCAGCAGCCAGGTTGTGATGATGCCAGTTCATCTGGGGATTGTCAGGATGTTTTCAGGAATTCTCACCTATGTTTTCCTGATGAAAATCATGATACATAGCCAGCACAGCTATCAATGTGGACTTTGGTGATGTAAACAAGTCCTCCTCTTATTCAGGAGACCTTGCTCAAGGCTCCGTTGCCATGGCTTAGCAAAGCTTTTGCTGCAGATGACAGATACGAACTTTTTAACTGCTGTCTGTGCGACTGCCAGATGTCAGTGTGGTGTTCTCTGAGACAGGGAGAGATACGGCAGGTGTCAACTGAAGATCTGAATCAGTCAAGCACTGAATGCCTCAGACAGTGAGAAGGGGTTGTGCTGTGAGCAGCATCTGTAAGGGCGAGTGATGAGCAGATTGCTCGCTGAGGGTTGGCAGGCGGAGAGATAAGACATTGCAGAGCGGTTCACGTGGTGTCCCTGATCTCAGCAACAACTTCCAGGAAGATGAGATTGCTTTTCATTTTTTCAAGCATCTCATTTGATAGGTTAACTAGAATGATCGTTGCCATGGGGTACTGGTTTTGTGTTATATGTTCCTATCGTAGTTTAAAGTGGCTCTGTGCTGCTAGATATCTATAGGAAATCCAGAATGTGGTGGAAACTTTGCAGCCTGTAAAAATACACAATGTGCCCTGGGCTTCTATCAGCCAGCCAGTCTGAACCAGGCTTGGCTGGTCAGCCAACGTGGGCTCCTTCTCTGTACGTGGTATTGCCATGCACAGTTGGTGGATCCATTTTTAGACAGCCATGAAATTTATCTACAAGAGCTCTATGGCTCACAAGCATGGATAAGCTCTTTCTATATTGTATATCACTGGCAATATGGGACTTCCCTGACTTTTTAATGGGCAAGCAATACAAACAAGCCAAACAACATATCTGAGAATGGCTCAGAGTGGTGGTCGCAGAGGGGCCTGGCTCCTGCCAGCAGTTTATCTTCCCAGCCAACTAAAAGAAAGTATGGCAGGTGAGGTGGGCAATCTCCTGCCCCCAGGAGGGCTCCCTCTCCAGACCAACCCGGGGTCGGTGAGCTCTGTGCTGCTTTTGCAGCACTATCCTCAAAGTGCAAAGTTCTCCAGAAATGCCTACATGCCTGAGGTGTCTCTGAAGCTCCATGAGCATGTGTAATCCTGTGCATCATTGCTGGATTCCGCCCTGCCATTGAGAGCCACTCTTCTGCCATTCCTTAAGAAGCCTCAAACCTCTTAAGTTTTAGGTTCTACCAAACCTTTTGTTGGTCTACAGTTCTTTTCTCCTCCTGAGCTTTATCTTTCTCTTGCCTCAGGAGCACCTTGTGTGCTTGAGGCAGTTGTTCTCCGTTTACACAAACCTACTCACACTGTGGACTCTCTTCTCCTGTCATCCTGTCTGGTTCAATACAGGTTTATTAAAACCTGTATTTTCAGGTTTACCAGATGGAGAAAACGGTTGACATGACTCTGCAGGAGGATCTAGATATTGGAAGTGCTTACCTTGCAGAAGAGAGAAGTAACAACCACAGCTTGCTGTGCAATTTTTGAATCTGGAGAGATTTGGTTATACTAATTCCCCGCGTTTTTGGTTGCTATCACCAGATACTCCAGTTTTTCCTGGGGGACAATGTTTTTTACTTCCTGTAATGTTTTGAGATGTGATTTAGAGATTCTTCTTACCAGCCAAGACAGATGATCTTCTGCCGTGGGATGAACTACAGCAGGAGGCACGTGCATATATGGGTTTTTGCAGCAATAAGGTAGTATTTTTCTAAATGGGCTTGTTTGTGGGGGACACAGGTTTTCAGCAAGCACCACAACTGGGAGGAGGGCAGAGAGCATAGACCTGAGTGATTGTATCTTTGCATCTACAGAAAAGTAACACAGTTATACAGAGGACGTGTCTCTGCTCTTACATGAAAGATCAGGCTCATCCATAATTTGGGGATTATTACTTGGTGGGAGAGGCCACTGGAGTGGGTGGTCACTAGCTGTTACATGGGGTCTGTTGCCTGCACAAAGAACTAATTCCTTATTAATGAATGAACAAGCTACAAAGTTCTCCTGCCTTTGTCCGCAGTAGTATTTTCAGTCATTGCAGGTGGCACCTCTTTGGATGTTAGAGGGAAAGCAGCTGTGTTTCCCAGAGTTGGAACCTTGCTAGGGCATTTGCTATATTAAAAATTCTGTTCCTATCCTTTGCAGAAATGCTAGCAGTCAGCTGTGCCTTTTTTTTTTTTTTCTTTTTT
>VYXC01002875.1:1516498-1554425 GCA_013397175.1 Platysteira castanea
TTTTTTTTTTTTTTTTTTTTTAATTGCAGTGGGTTTTATGTGTTTGGGGAATTGTTTGTAACTTGCATTATGGCACTTGTGCAATGTTACTCAGTTGCTGCAATAGTTTGAGTGTTGTGTGTGCAGCTTTTATGTAGATTGAAAAAGCTTACTGATAGGGCTTTTACAGTTGAAATGTTTTAAATTTAAGTTGATTTTTAAACAAATTGGAGAGAAGAGGAAATAAAATTATGAAGTTGTTGTGGGTAACCATCTTTCTTTTTTTTCACTAATTCACTGCCTGAATAGAATATAGTGTAATTTTTGCCATGTAAGGATGAAGTCCTCAGCTTTCAGTAAATAACATGCAGGATTGTATGGTGCATTTCAGTGAGTGCAGGCAGCTGTGGGATTGAGGCAGGGAGCTGGTTCAGCTGGCAGGGGCAGGATTGAAGTCCTGCATGCACTGTGATCAGTGGTAGGCAGGACTTAATTGCAGCTAGTCATTACAAAGAATTGCCTTTTTAATGATCATGGCTAGCACCCTGCAACAAGGGCTCTTTAATAATGTCCGTCATGTGCTGGTTCTGGGATTACCCCACACCCTTTTCTACCACTGAGGCCTGTGCCTGAGCAGATAGATAAGTTCTTATTAATAGATATGGATCACCACTTGCTCATACTTAGGATTGTCCTCTTATCTGTGTTGTAGAGGGTCTGAATAAGATTATTTTGCCTTTTCTCACCCTCCCACCATTTTTATCTTCAATAAATAGCCTGTGGATGGTGGTGCACAAGAGAAGTGACTTATCAGAGGCCAGGCAGCCTCCTTATTTTAGCAAAGCAGCCAGACAAGAAGGAAATCTGCCCAGACGCAGGGGCTGAGAGATGATTGTGCAACCAAAGACTGACTGCTTCACAGAACCATGCAACTGATTTCATCTGTCATTAATGAAGTTTCAAATGGACTGTGCCTTTTATCTTCTTTTTCTAGTAGGGGTTTTTCTGTTACAGCTCACACTTCCAACACAGCCCTGGAAGAAGAAAATCTTGATTACAGCAGCAGTCGACATTGCTGCTTAAATTAGCTGAACTGGTCTTGCATGAGCTGCAATTGTAACCTTGGCCTGTGCTTTGCTCATCTTTCTGTTTTGGGAAGCTGTTAAAAAATTATTTTACTCCATCCAGAAATATGTAATTAATAATATGTGGGTGTTGCTTCACTGTGTTGAGGTGTAACATTTGGAAATGTTGTCAGCTGCAGTCAGTGACATTTCTCCAGGGCACGGTTATCCTGATTGGCTCTCATATGGGTGGAAAATTCCATTTACTATCTTGGCTGGTGCCACAAGCTGGAAACTTTGACTTTTTTGCATTCAAATACAAAAAGCATTAGTTCTTACTACATTTTTTTAAAAGGCTGTGGTGAAACTGTGTGAGAGTCAGTGCTGTCCCTTGCTCCCAATCTGTAGACACAGTTTCTGTACAATTGCTTCCATTAAAACTTGGCTAAGTTTTAAGATAGTGGAAATCAAACAGCTTTTATCAATTTTATGAATAGTTCTCAGGGTCCTCCTCTTTTCAGATTCAGGAGGAAGGACATTAAAGCAGTACAAAGGTTCATCAGTCCTCCAGCAATGGATGAAAAAGAAAAGCCCTTTCAGGTATTACCAGCTACCAACAGGAAACTGGTGAACCAGAGGTTCTGCCTACAGTGTTTGCACAGGTGTAGCACCACGCTGAATCCTGTCCTCTGAATTTTTCCCCTGAATGGTGCTAATTTTTGGTTAGCTAATTTCAATACATGTCCTGATGCAAGAGGAAAGGGGAATAAGGAGCAGGAAAAAAAGGAAAGGAAACACTGGAGACAAAAAGTTGTCTGTTCTTATGGGATGGTATAGTAGGGGGGAAAAGTCAAGAAAAAAGTACTCTGAGAAACACAAGGATGTGGTTGCACATTGCATGGAAAAGTAATTAAATGAAAAGATAACACAGAGCTGGGTAGATTATACATGAGGATGTGTATGTCACAGTATTATGGTAAAACTTTGAGATAAGAGTTAGGGTGTTTCTCTGTAGCTGGGCACCTTGAGGCAATTTTGCCTCTTATTAATGTTATCTTTCCCCCTGCAGTTTGGTTGGCATTTCACATCTTATTTCTATATAGAGAAAGAAAATTATTATCCAGAGTTTAAAGTTACATAGTAAGACAGCAGTTTCAGCCTGCCAATTCAGTACATCATCTTGGGATTTGCAAAAGCCATAGTCAGTGTCTTTCTGCAGTGAAGAGTTTTAATATTGTTCTTTGTACTACCACAGCAGCTAGAAATCCAGGTAAGGGGTAGGCCACGTGCAGTGGGTTAACCCCAGCCAGCAGCCAAATGCCCACCCAGCCTCTCACTCACTGCCCTCCCCTGCAAGATGGGGAGAAAATAGAAGGAAGGCAAAAAGACCCACGGATCAAGATAATGACAGTTTTATAAGGAAAGCGAAAGCTGCACACACAAGCAAAATGTAAATTCATTCACTGCTCCCCATCAACAGAAGTGTTCAAGGCCAGGCTGGATGGGGCTTTGAGCAGCCTGGTCTAGTTGAAGGTGTCTCTGCCCATGGCAGGAGGTTGGGAATAGATGGCCTTTAAGGTCCCTTCCAACCCAAACCATTCTGTGAGTCTATGATTCTGTATGCAATGGTTGCTTGGGAAGAGAAATGCCATAACCTAAAATATTCCCCCTTAAACCTCTTTGTCTTGGGCTTTTATCACTGAACACAGCATCACATGGACTGAAAAATCCTGTTGCTCGGCTGGAGCCAGCTGTCACTGCCAGTGTCTTGCCCGCTTGTGGGCCTGTTTTGGGATGAGGGGAGGGAGAAGAGAGGCAGAAAGCCTTGTTGCTGTGTGAGCACGGTTCAGCAGCAGCGGAAACACTGATGTGTTATCAACTCGTTTTAACCACAGAAAGCGCAGCGCCCGTGAGCTGCTGTGAAGCAGCTCGTGTCACACCCACACCAGAGCATCACCACGGCACAGGGGGCTGCACAGCCACAGCGGGAAAGGGTAACCTGAACTCCACAGTCACTAGCAGAATAGTGAAAGAACTGCTGCACAGGGGTGGCTGAAAATGTGCAGTACTGAACAGTCAGGGGTGGTCAAGAGGACGAGGAGTAAAGGAGTCCTGGCATTAAAGATTAGAAAACAGTTTATTTGCAATGTCTTGTGCGTGGTGTGCTTTTCTGAATCACTGCTCACAGTCAGGTATAAGTAAATAAATGACAGGAAATAAATACCAATTTCCATTTTAAAGTGAGCTAGGACTCTCGTTTTTGTTTATCTTGTGTACTGAGGTAGGAACAGATCCAACCCAAAGCAACTCTCAGAAAGCAAACCTTTTCCTCCTCTTACTTGTTGTTGTGTGGCTTCCTCCTCAGATTATTTTCACACCTGCTTATCTGTTACTTCTGTGATTTGTTGATTGTCCATTTGGGCTTTTTGGAGAGGGAGAGAGGGAGGAAAAGAATGTGGGTATTTTGATATGGTTTTGGGGGATTTTGTCTTGTCTTTTTTAATTTCTTTCTTTGTTGGGGTTTTTATAGTGAGCATCTATTTTCATTCACTCTGCAAAGGATAAGAGTCTTCTTGCCCTAGACATTTATTAGCAGTCCTCAAAATTTTTGCCTTTATTTTACATGTCTGAAGTGTTTTGAAGGCGAAAAACTTCAGCACAATGCATGTGAAGTGTTTATTAGTCCTCGTTTGGTGACTGGAGGAGCTGAAATGGTGAAATACATGATTTACTGAAGTTCAGACAGAAATGCAGTTACAAAAGTGGGGTCAGGATTCAAGAGTCAATGACTTTCAATTCCTCCCTTGTTGAGTCAGTGTTTGCCTGTGGAAATGGGCCTCTCATCCTCAGAACATTAGGCTTTCCTTTAAGAGTAGGTTCTTGTCAGTATTGGAGATCATGCAGGATTTATGTTTGCACAGGTAGCTGTGTCTGTGGAAAATCTAGTTCTCTCTAAATGTTACAGAAGAATCAGGTATTGGCAATAAAGTCAGAGCTTTATTTATGACATCCGTTGTAGCAGGACAGTAGAAAAAGATTGTGCGAAGCACTTGCACAGATTGATTCCTGGGTTACAAAATTGTTCTGTGGTCAGATAAACTACAGTCTTCTACCACAAGAGCAGAAAATGCTTTGTGGTGCCAGCTGGCTTGTAGGTGCATGCAGAGCCAAACAAGTCCTCTCCTTTGTTATCCTCAGGGCACTAGTGAAGAAAATTGTATGTGTAATCTCTGGACTGGTGGGCATGCACTCCTGCACCCTAACCCTGCCACTTCCTCGGAGCAGGCGATTCTCTGTTAAGCCTCCTTGAACTTGCCAGCTTGGCCTAGGCTTTTCCATCTGTGCTGGTGCACTCCAGCACCCTGTGTTAGTGCAGGAGAGCCCAGCCCGTTAGTCCTGAGGGGCAGGCAGCTCTTGGGCAGATTTCCTGGTGGCCTCTGTGGCTGGTGACAGGACTGGAAACCACGGGAGGACCCAGCCAGCAGAGAGGCTGAGGGCTGTGTGGCTGGCTTGCTCTGGGTCCCAGCGTCGTGCCCAGCCCACCCCCATGGGGACAGGATGTTTGGAACCAAGCTTTCCCTGTAACCTAATTGCATCTGCAGGACTACAGCCACCCAAGCGTGAGCACAGGGAGTTAGGTGGAATTCAAACCACCTGAAATCAGAAGTAGAACAGCATCTCGGCCTAATGCCATGGGTCTTCTCTCCAGTATGTATTTGCCTTAGGAGTAATTGGAAGTTGGATCTTCCTCCTATATATAATCACATCTTAATACAAAGGTGTGATTCCTCTCCTTTCCTTAAGAAGGTGTTGAATTTTCCCGCAGTGGAAGATCTATTTCCTTGAAGTCTTGGACAAGAAGGTGCTTGTTTTTTACTGAGTGTAATAATGACCGATGGACTTCAGATTTTCATTCTTTCTTGGGGACAAGAAGAAACAAGGAGGAAACCAGCTGATCTTTTAAAAGGAACAGCATTTCCAGGGAACACTTCCAGAAGCATTTTATAGCACAGGGAAGGGGAATGTATCCCTGTTGTCCAGTCCTTCCCTATCCTCTCCAGCCTGAGAGGTGCAAAAGGAAAGTGGGCCATTCTGAGCAGATTGATGTAATATGTATGGGCAGGAAGGAAGATCCAGGAAATTACAGGTTTGTCAGCTTCACCTCAGTCCCTTGGGAGATGATGAAGAAAATCCTCTTAGAAAGCATTTCCAAACACATGAAGGACAAGAAGGTGATCAGGAGTAGTCAACATGGATTTACAAAGGGGAAATGATGCTTGACCAGCCTTGCTGCTTTCTGTAATGAGGTGAGTAGCTTGGTGGACAAGGGAAGAGTGATGGATGTGGTTTACCTTGATCTTAGTGAGGTTCTAGTCTCCCATAGCATCCTCACAGACAAGCTGACAGGGTATGGATTAGACTAGTGGGCAGTGAGATGGATTTAAAACTGAACAACCCAGCCCAGAGGGTTGTGATCAGTGGTACAAGGCCCAGTTGGAGGGCAGTCACTAGTGGTGTACCCCAGGGGTCCGTACTGGGGCTGGCACTGTTCCACATCTTCATTAATGACCTGGATGATGATGCAGAGGACACTCCTGGGAAGTTTGTAGGTGATGAAAAACCTGTGAGGAGTGGCTGATGAGCCAGAGGGTTGTGCTGCCATGGAGAGGGACCTTGGCAGTCTGGACAAAGAGGAATCTCATCAAGGTTGACACAGGGAAATGCCAAGTCCTGTATCTGGAGATATTTGAGGGTAAGCCCCTGCACCAGCACAGGCTGGAGGTTGGAAAGCAGCTCTCCAGAGAAGACCTTAGGATCTTGTGAGACAACAAGCTGACCATGAGCCAACAATGTGCTTTTGTGGCACAGGCAGCCAGCAGCTTCCTGGGCTGCTTTAGGAAGAAGAGAATATCAGGAAAGAACAAACCGTGTTTCATTTTTTTGGTAGATCTGAGTTAACTTCAAATCCAAATGGGGTTTAGGCTTGGGAAGACATGCCAGTGCCATTCAAGAGGCAGCATTTTGCACAGTCACGTGGCAGGGGATGTGGTTATCTCAGCTTCAGCTCAAAGTAGGGAAGAGAGTGCCGGTTCTGTAAACGTCTTGCAGGCTCTGTTACATCTTCTCTGTCTGCTAAGTGCTGACTGCCTTTAGCTCACACTGACTTGACTGCAAGGTAGTTCCTGACATATACCAATGTCCCTAAACATGCTTCACGACTCACTTCAAATATCTGGTCCAAAGGAGAGTCAAGAAGTGGATTAGTTTAAGCCGATTGACTTCTATGAAACAGAGTAAGTATGCAACTTCATTTAAATCCAGAAATCCCTCCTTGGGGTTGATTAATGCATATGGTCTTTATTTTGCTTCCTGAAAACCAGAACGCACTTAAATAATAGTGCCCTGCAACATGTCCCTCACCCCTTTTGTAATGCAGGTCTGGAGCCCAGATATATATTGTGGAGCACACTGAAATCTGCTAATGAGACTGACCATCACTTCAGCTGTACTTCTGGTCACACTGGCTTGCTGGCTATGGGTTACATCTGTGTTGCTCTCATGACCTGTGAAATGCTAAATTGAAATGGAAATAGTAGTGCCCTGGATTTTTTTGTGCCTCCAGTTTTTATTTTCAGGGTGTATAAACCTGCTCCCCTGAGCACAGATGCACAAAGAATACTCGTAACATTTGATCACTTCAGTGCTCTGCCATTCATGTCTCTCTCTCTCTGTGCCACAGACTGACTTCTGAGATAGATGTTCAACTGTATCCCAGACAGTTACACATTTATCACTTTATCACACAGTTCTCTGGAAACTGGAATCCCAGGGGGAAAAGAGGTACAGTCATCACCTGGTATATCATGATATCAGTATCTGGTGAAGGAACTTCAGTATTTGTCACTTTTAGAGAAGAAATAATATTGTGTGGCTCAACTACCTGCATTTGTTAGCATTCTTTGTTCAACAGGTGAGTTTTAAACTCTGACTGTACCTGCAGGCAATATAGTGTGGCAGATGTGGTACAGCTTGATATAAAGTTGTTGACAGAGTCCCCTTTGCACCTGTCCTGTGAAACAGAATCACATGCCTATGAACTGAGGACCGTCCTTAGAAATGGTAGCTGAATCTCATGTTGCAAAATTTATGCTAAGAAAGTAAATCTTTGAAAGAAGTATGTCTTGCCATGCAGTGGTTTCTTCCTATCTCTGTGCTGAGGCACATCTAAAATCAAAGAAGGGGGAATCTTTACGAATTGGATTTGGAATAGTTTTAATCATGAAGAACTGCTGAAATGGAAAGCATGTTTGTTCAAATCCACAGTTCTACTCTCTCAGGAGTTGAGCAGATTCTTCACTGGTACCATGTATCTTCTTATTTCTGAGGATTGTAACACCTCAGATGTATTTTCTGTCCTTGGATGGCTCACATTCTTCTTTATGCTTCTTAATTTTTTATACCTTTTAACTGAAAAGAAAAATACCGCTATGCTTCCATGAAATTGAAAGAACTGGGTCTAGCTTAAACTAAGGGGTTTTTTCCAGCCATTTTATTATTATTTGGATGGTGGTTGTACTTCAAGAGTCCAGTCCTCCTTATCCTTTGTACAATGTAAAAAAACCTGCTAAAGTTAATTGTTCACTCATGAAATGAGCCGGTGGGCAGATATAATATTTCTGTGAATTAACGCTTCCTTCTTGATTTTTACAGTGTAATTGAAACTGGGAACTGATTATTGTGAAGACACCTGAATAAGGGAAACTTCTTCTGGCCTCTGGTGGTTAGAAAATGATGTCCTCATCCCACCTTTATGCAAGAGCAAGACTCAGTGCTTGCTGTGACTTGTTTAGTTTTCCTATAGAATAAAACTTCATTAAATTTAGTTTTAAATTATGGAAATAATAGCTGTGTCTTGCACCACTTAAAGTGTTCTCCTAGATTATAGGGTAAATTATCTCCTTCTGATTGTTCAGGTTATTCAGTGGCCAAGTCAGATGACTCTGCTTAACTGACATTAAGATTCAGGGGACTGAGCTGGAAGGTCTGCAGCAGCCTGAGCAGCCAGCATGGCACTGGCTGCTGCCATCCTGCCGGCTCAGCCCTTCCTATCCTCTCTGTTAAGTTCTCCCTCACACTCCCTTGCTCACCTGATCCTGCCTTGCACGATGGCTGAGCCAGAGTAAAGCTGGTTTTCAGTAGTTCACTTTTCTGCTGGCTTAGTTCACTGAGGTGGCTCAGCACAGGTCAGTGGAGGAGCCAGTACGTGACAGGAAGTGAAATTAGGGGGAAGGAGAAGATGACAGACACCATAGCCTCTCAAGAAACCACTGCTTAATGTGGACCTGCTGGATGTAGACATAGATTGGACAAAACTGCATCCAAATTATCTCAGAATGGAAGAACTGGGCCAGAGTTCTTTAAATGCTGAATTGTATAGAGCACTGCTTTGGTGTCCTCTAACAAATGTAGCATCTCAGAAAGCTGTGCCACGCACAAGATGTGAGACTCCGTGCACTTTGGATTCCCCAGAGGCGAGGCAGTGAGACCCAGAGGTCAGGCGTGGTACAGACAGAAGCACTGAACATGCAGGATGACGCTCCGATGTTACACTCCCAAACCAGAGGGCAGGAACATATTTGGGGAGACGGGGACTGAGCAGTATTGCGCATTTTCAAAGGCACATGTGACCTCCATTCTTGAGAAGCAGGGAGTGTGATCTAGCCCTGCATCTGTAAGTCCCGTCTTCCCTGCCCTGTGTCTATTCAAAGGTGAGAGGAGATGTAGGCTTATTGCAGTGCAGAAGCCCATTGCTGGCTTGGACTGAGCACCACTTACAGTGCTAATACCAGCTCCTTGGTCTGCCACAGTAAAAGTCATGGTGCTGGACTGGGTCTGACAACAGCTTAGCCACTTGTGTGGGAAAGAATCCAGAGCACTGACTTTTTTCTTTGAAGCCACCGTTTTGAGGTGTTTCACTGTCAAGACATTGATGTGGCTGTTTGGATGGAGTTTGGTGAAGGTGACAGGTCCTTGTGAAATTCTTACCTACAGAGTGTTTGGTTGCCCCTTTGGTTGCCCTTGCGCATGCATATATTTAGCCTGTCCACTTGGATCTGAGCAGGTGAAACTTGGCTAACACTTGGGGAGAATCTAAGCTATGTTGTTAGGGCCTTAGGGTTTTTCTTTCTCTTTTAATCTTAAGGAAATTATTCTGATAATGAATGCAGTTGGTTAGGAGTTTGGAAGATGAGTGTGCAGGAAAGGATGGTGCAGTCTTGAAGTGCTGGCTTCCTCAGATAATTTTTTAATGTCTAGGAGAAACGCTTAAAACGTGAATCATTACAGCTTCTGGCTGACTTTGGATGAACTAAAAATTACAGTGGCTGAAAGCATGCATCGACAGAGTCTGTAATAAAAAAATATTTTAGTATATTCTCAGTAGATTTATTTTGATCACCCAGGTTAGCCAGGCTAGCAGAAGCAGCAAGATCAGTAAAATAAACAAGTAGCTTTAGATTGAAGAAATGAAATAGCTTTTGTTCTTAGCAAGCCTACAGCTGAAAGAAGTTGTACAATAATGCTTCATAGTTTTATTGGCAGTGTTAACTTATAAAAGTTTTGGGGCTGAGGTGAATAAATCAATTCCTCCAAATATTATATTATTTGCTCGGATACTGCCTTACAGTCCGCTAGGCAGAAAAGGAAGAGTAAAACTGTTAGCTCAGGTCCTCTGATTTTGCATGTGAGAAATGTCACTAAATGAAGGTGAAGGTGAGTGTGTTCATGGACACCTCCATTTTTACAGCTTTCAGTGAACTCCTTCTGAAAGGAGTGGGGTTTAGATGCTTCAGTCATTAGTGCAGCTCCAGGCATTCAGTTCCTTTTCTCTATTTGAGACCTCTTCTGTTGTACATAGAGTCATCTTCAAGTTGGGTTCTTCAGGCTGAAACTGCTGCTTTCCTTCTGGCCATTGCCTCTTTCCCCAGTCCTAATGGTTGCTTCAGCTCATTTATCAGCAAATTATAAAACCTTATCATGCTCGTTACTTTGTCCTTCATTTTGTTGGGACATTTACATTAGATATTTGTCTTCTGTTTCTAAGTGCCATTTTGTTGTGCTTAAAATCATCTCCATGACCCTCTGAGCACCGTAGTGAAAACCTTTAATGCACCTTTTGTCTTCCAGATCTCCCTGCTGATTGGATTCATCAGTGTAAATAATTCTTCATGGACAGATTACAGTGCATACAGCTTCTTTCAGATTGTCTCCATGTGCGATTTGGTTATGATTTTGTTCTTCTACATCATGCACATTTTCAGAGTCTACAGGAAGCTGAGTTGTGTTAGCTGGCCACTCGCGGTAAGCCTGGGTTCCTCTCCTCTCTTGGGGGTTGATGTCTCACTTTCTCAGTCCATTTTCTTGTGCTGTCTCACAAAGATCGGCTGTCTTTTACTCAATTCTTTTTTGCCTTGTATGTGAATCCTTTTGTTGGCTGTATTCAGTTCAGCAGATTCCGTAACTGTAAGTTTTTCAGCTGATTTGGATTTGAGTCTACCCTGCTTTACACAGATGTAAATCTAGATTTACTCCATGAGAGGCAATAATTTTATTAAGAGGCAATTGAGAAGAAGCTACTGGTCATCAAGCCTTCAGCAGATGGGTCCTAGCTCAGGTCATTTATAGCAGCTCAGGGATTGCTAAAGTACCAAATCATTGTGTTAGAATTCATGTACTGCATCCTGTCCCAAAATAAAGTATGTGAGTGCTATTTAAACCAGATGTGTCTCTTTTTGGTATGGTTTTAGGTAACTTAAACAATAGCAAAAAATAGGAGCCTCAGCCTGATTGCCATAGCCTGGCCATTCCTGGGATATCCTGCAGGATGTTTCTGCCTCATTCCCGCATTTCCCATACACATCCATCTCTCATATCCTAGCAGAGAACCAACAAGCAGCACCAAAAATGTGAGACTGGAACTTCCTCAGTAGCTCTGGCTCAGGTCAGCTAACAGAAGAGTTCTGCATCCTAGTGTGGGATGATGGATTTTAACAACCTCTTAGAACATGCCTCCCTTACATTTGTTAGTTCCACTGAAGAAGGACCAAAGGAATGGGGAAAGCCAGCTGGAGAGATAGAGAGGAGTTTTGAAATCCAAGGAGTGGTTGGGTGGTGGTTAATGGAAGCTACATAAGTAATTTAGATCTAAGATAACAGTTTGTCCCTCCGTCCACTTATAACCACAGAGAAAAATACAGTTTTCTTTCTTCTTTTTAGCTGAAGAATATGGTTAAACTTTTTTTTTTCAAACGTGTGCCACCATTCTCCAGTTCTAAAGGTACTTACTTATCTAGAGATAATACAGATGCAGGGATTGAAATAAAGGAGTGAAGTAAGCTAATAAATAACAGTTTTGCAAAGCAGCATTTAATGTGTGCATTGCTGTAACAGGACAATGCTATTTTTGCCTCTGCATAGGCTGCTTTTGGGGTTTTTTTGTTGTGTGTTTAATCATTCCTCTATATTCCAGAGCCACTAGTGAGTTTAAGGCACTGAAGTTTGTGGCTGCGCAGCTTCAGAAAGCTTTAGGGGATGTGATGCTTGAACACTGCTGCTCTGTTACAAAACAAACAACCTCATTTTCAGTCACATTTAAGTATCTTTAGAACAGAAGACGAAGACATGTAAAAGAGTCTGGGAAACTACAGCTAGCATTCAGATGAATTTCCTGGCAGGATCCTTACATTGCAATCAGGGGCGTGATTTGCAGCCAGTAAAGCTGAAGTGGTTCAAGAGGTTTTTCACTGCTGACACTTTTCAAAGCTTGGAAGTATTTCTCCAGAGGGGCACTCTTCTGGCCCTGCTGGGGGTTGGTTCTCCACCTAATGTAGCCTTTGATGATTCTGTTGCAGCTTTGCCCATCCCGTGGATTCCTCTAAAGCAGTAGCCTGTGTACACTGCTTTATTTGATGTCTCTAAGGAGGCAATGGCATGTCCCATTTTCCTGCTGCGTCATGGGCTAGTCAGAGAAGCCTCCTTATGCGTATAATTTATTCTGGCAAATGCAAGGGCTGAGATTTTGATTACCTGAAACAAGTTTACAAATTAGGAAAACAACTTGTGGTCTCAGAGCCTACTTTACAGGAAAAATCCTTCTCAGCTCTTTTTAACACCTGAGCAGAGTGAAACTGGTATGGTAGATTGTTCATCTTCTGGGCTTTCCTTAGAAGATTTCATTTTGGGACTATATTCTATGTTCTGGTGTGAGACAGAATCTCTCCTCTCCCTTTTGTTTGCTTGGCTCATGCTGGTAGTGCAATGCAGATAAAGGAAGCAGATACCCACCTGCCCACTCCACCATGCAAAAGAAACAACCCACGTTCAGTCTGCAAACACCTGTATCGGTTGTCATAAGCTTTGTGAGGGTTCAAAACCTAAATCCACAGATACTTCCTGCTTGTAACAAGGTACAATTGACACCTTGATTGATACTTATGACACCAGAGAAGAGTTTAAAAGTGGTGCCTTGGTCCTCTCTCAGAAAACCCCAATGCATCATGTTTTACTGCAGCTGTGCTCTTTGTGGCTTCCCTCCTGTTTCCAGTCTTGGCCGATGTAAGTTGTTAGTAAATGCAGCAATAGATTCAGTGCTTACTTTCTAAGATTATCAGAAGTAGAGCATTTGGTTTTCCACTTATGCCATTTCATATAGGCTAGAGAAACATGTCCTTAAGGCCTCTTCCTTCCTCCAGAACCATGTCTTTAAGTAAGGTGCACACTTGATGCAATAAAATGATGTACTGTGCTGAATTGAAAGGATTGCATCCATACCCAGTAAGTAAACCTCATTCCAGTAACATTAGTAGATCCAAACTGTTCTTTTTTGAACAGAAGCTGAGGTTTGGTATAAAATCCACTCACAAGGTGAGTTTTTGGGTTTTGGGGTTTGGTTTTTTGTCCTCTGGGTTTAAGGGTTTGAGTCATCTCTGCCAGCTTACTTTCTTTCTGAGACACATCAAGACACTTTCCAGATAAGTTTCCCTTCTGATGCATGCTGTGCTTGTCTTTTCAGGAGTTTCTTCATTACTTAATTGGTACAATTCTGCTTCTCATTGGATCGATTGTAGCAGCAGCCAAGAGTTACAATATAACTGGACTTGTGGCTGGAGCGGTAAGACTGTGTTTATTAGGCTTGACATTTGTAAAATTGCAATATATATTAAGTAGGACATTGGAAATCTATCACTTATACCTCTGTTTTCTGCAGACTTGCCTTACTTGTGTCTTGGTTGGGTGAACTACCTTCTAGCTCATTTCAGTGACTGTTCTGTAACACAGTGCTGACAAAAATACTTTGTTGTCAGACACCAGACTCACCACTAAAGTTGGTATTTGTCCTGCCAGAGTGCTGAAACCAAAGGCTTCTGCTTTAACTCATATGAATTAATGTGTTTAGCTGAAGAATTAAGACAATTAAGTTTTGACCAAAGACTGTTGTAGCAGCTGGAAGTCACCTAAAGGATCTCACCCCCATTTTTGGCTTTTGATGCCTCTTGCTCCTGAACAGAGCCATGTTCAAGATAATTTCTCCTGAGCTAAAACCCACTGGGGCCCTGACCTGAGTGATCACTGGCAGGTGATCTCTGCCTGTGTTGACTGGAGGGCTTTACAGAGAGAGGCATGACTTCCAAGTGTGGGTGACAGTATTTTCACAGCAGCAAGACCTGAAATACAACTCCTCCAGAATAAAGAATTACTTTCAGAAACCTAGTCCTGATGATGCAAACAGACTAGAAGACCTACCTGACTTGTTTATTTGGCAGACAGCAGGGAAAGGCTTGTTTGAATGGGACAGCGAAAGAGCAGTAATCAGAGGTGCAAGAAACAGTCTTTTCTTTGTTGCAGAATCCTAGTGAGAAGTTTAGATGTTGAGACTCCATGCTGCTGTCCAGCTTTTTCTCCCTCCTTGTGTATGACTCTCAGTCTATCTTTCAGTCATTGTTTTGACAAGACATAAGCTCCTGTTATACTATGGAAACCTTGGGGTTTTTAGTCTTTTGGCAGAATGGAGTAAAAAAAAAACACCTTTTTTTTGGGTCTGTTAATCCCATAAAATGTGTAGCTGAATATACAAAAGTGTCCATACATGCATGGAATATGTGTCATCTAATGCTCTGTAAGTATTTGTGGTTTGTTTGTTTTCTCATCCAGACTTTCGGGTTCCTGGCTACAATACTTTGTGTTATAAGCATGTGGTCATCCTACAAGGTTTCGTGCATTACACAGTCAACAAGTGAGTATCATACTTAGTAACTGCCAGAATGCTTCCCAAAATGAATATTTATATTTTCTGGCACAGGGCTGTGTCTACCTGGGAGGATTTATTAATGCCCTGGTTGTTGTGACTCAAAATTACTCAAGAAGCAATAATTCCAAATTTTCTGTCAACACAAACATTATCACAGCTACTGACAGCTGTTAACAAATAACTACGAGAGCAAAATAACTTGCTTCTAGTAAATAGTGAGCATAGCAACGCTTTCTTTTCTCCCTCCCCCACCCCTTACCAAAAGAAGGCTTTCCAGTGTGTTGCTTAATAAATTGGATGAATTTGTTTGTGGCAACACAAGTGACACTGTCTTCCTTTTCAAAGATGCATCTGTGTGACTCCATCATCTGTGCAAGATGTCTGCCTTACAAAACAGGATACCAAAGAGGAGCGTCCACTACTGAGGAGAGAGCCATGGGTATTTTGTTACTAGCCTGGACAAGCTGGTAGCTTTGGAAGATCTACTTGAATGCCTATACAAAACAACCAAAGTGTGAACCAAAGTTTTTTTGCTCCCCCCACCTCCCCCCACCCAAAGAAGTTTATAATGGAGAACCTGCTTGGTTCGGAGAAAGACAACTTCCATCTCACAAGCTGGGCTGTGGCCATTTCCAGCTATTTGCAATAAGTGCATTTAAAACTCATTTGGACAGTCATTTGGTTCTCCTTTCAGAGGGACGGAAAAATTGCTTCTGATTTCCTCCATCTGTTTACACAAGGGAAATCCTGCAAATTCCTACCTGATTCTTAACTTCCAAGGATTATATGTTTAGCAAAGGAACAGTTACAAACTAATTTGTGCCTGGATAAGCTGACCCAAGTCTTTGTTACCTCTTTCTATCAGAACCGTGGACTGTTTCTAACATCAGCTCAGCCAGCATCAAAAATTAGGAAATGGAACTTGAATACATCACTGCAAACACTCCCTCCTAGCCCCAGCAGTACACGATGAAAGTGGGGTATTTCTCCATGAATTTTTAGCAATCAAAGATTATTCTTAAAAACTTCCCTTGCCAGATACAGGAAAATATGTACCGAAGAACATGTGTTTATTATTTTGTAGGGTCTTCTCTTTTCTCCTTTTCACAGTCAGACCTCTTCTGTAGAAAATTTCTGTGCATTTGGTATAAATTATTCTCTTTGTAATCTAACAGTGTTTATGGAAAGCCCATTGTGAATGGAGCAATGTGCTTCTTTCTCTCTCTTACATGTGGTTTTGTCACTTCCTCTGCCTCAGCTGGAATCTATGCTCTTGGGGACTCTGCCCAGAGCCTGGACAGACAGAACAGTTCAGTTTTGTCCAACCTGGTATCATCATGAAGTTCTATGTAACCTCAGCGCTGAGACAATGCCTTCTTTGCACCTTTGTCTTTCCCTTTGCAGTCCGTCTCTGGTGAGCTGGGAATTCTTTGCAGGAAAAAAGGAAGCGTGGGCCTCTCTTCCTTCTTGGTGCTTCTCCTTTCATGTCTAGAAATGAAGTAGAACTTGGTTTATTCTGTCAAGACAACTGCATGATGGTGCAGCAGAAGTTGGGTTTATACAGTTTACCAGGGACAGTCTGGAGAAAAAAGCATTTTCTGGCCTGCTATATATTTTTCTATTTGTTTGAAATTCCGCATCAATACTGCTAAGTAATTTAATGGTTCTCTCAGAAAATTCTTTTTGTGCCTCATGGCAGGCCAACATATATTGCTATTTGTTGCCACCTTATTTTTTTCCCCATACTAATATATTTATCTTTACTTAGAATTTATTTTTAATTCTTTGACAACATAAAATTGGCCAGCTGCCTAAGTGTCAAAATTTTTGAGTAAGTAAATGAAAATAACTAAGCAGATAACATGGAGAGGTAAGAATCCCCCTCCTCATGGTTCACAGTTTCTGTGATTCTTTTTGCTATTCTTTTTCAAAAGTGCCCTATTTAGAGCAACACAGAGCAGGAAACAATTTGAATGGAGAAAAGTCTGTTTTTGGTGGATGAAGGTACATACAGTCACTCCCAGGTAAAGTGCTTTAACATTAATACAGAGGATTATTCAAATAAAACTATGTAACAGGCAGGTATACTGCTACTAATTTCATATTGGCTATTTCTTATTTTTTTACAATGTTCAACTTCTGCCCCCTACCTTCAGATGATACGTTTTGTGTTTAGTCAGAAATGAGCCACTTTTTTCTTCTTAACAACCTGAATTGAGCATGGCTCAAAGGCTCTCTGGCTTAAGAGAACAAACATTCTTCTCAGCTGGGAATCCATTGTCAGCAGTGTCAGTGGCAGTTCAGCCTTCCTTGCCCTGCCTGCACAGGACCAGTCAAACGGCCACACGAGACAAGGGACTTCATTCTGGGCACTTTGAGTGAAAATACCTGCAGAAGAAGGTACACACACGTGTGTGTGTGTCGTAATTTTGTTGCAACAGGGGTGCTTGATCACCAATCCTCCTGCCAAGACTGACTTAGCTACCATTTTTGGAAACGAGCACTCTGACTTTAATTTGGACTGATATGATAGATGTTTAAGGATACAACCTCTCCCGTTCCTCCAGAGGAAAGAGACTGTGTTATTTCTCCTTCACCTCCTGAGGTATCACCTCAGATTGACAGTAGGAACCTTCCCACAAGCTTTAACCCCCCTTGGCAATCCTGTGGGCAGCCAGCGTTCTGCTGCAGACAGTGTGAATGCAGCTGAGACCTCCGTGCTGTGGTGGCAGTGGGGAGAAGCACCTGCTAAGGATTGGGGCTGGAGCCTGAGCTTGCTCTGCAGAAAAGGCTTTTTCCACTTTCTCCTGGAACCATGCCCCCTCTCCTGGCACTATACTGGCTTTTTTTTTCAGCCTCTCACATCACTCTGTCACTTGTCACCATATGGAGAAAAAAAAAGTCAAGGGAAATTTCATGCAGTCTTAACAACCAAAGAATTACTGAACTATGTTCTGTGATCATCCAAAGAATTTTTTTTTTGCTCTAAGTGCACTTGTTTATACTGGATCAAGAGATGTAAGTTACCAGTACCCTTTTGGTTTTTGTGCCTACTGACAGGGCTAAAATATTCCTGCAGCTTTGGCTGTTGTGACAGTGCTGGGTCCATAGACCCACCAGATGCTCCTAATCAGGATGCTCTCAGGCTGGAAGACTGACATCTCTGCTGCCAAAATTTCCTTGCTTTCCCCAAATCCTCCTTGTGAAGCACGTCTACCAAGAAAAGCACAGATTTGCTGTTATCACCAGCTCCACCGGGGGTCTCTGAATGACAGCTCTGTCTGGCAGGGAATTCGACACCTCTCTGCTGTACCTCTGCCAGAAAAAGTGTTTGAAGTTTCCTTCAGTGTCAACCTGGTTCTGAAAGCTCCATCTGTCTGCAACTTTGTCAAATATGGGATTCCAGCTGTTTTAGAAATAAACTCTGTTAGCTATTTGGGTAATGTGGAGAATCAGATTGTTGTCCTGGTCGTTTTTTTCCTTCCTCTACTACAGCAGTGGCTTTCTCTCTGGGGAGTATCAGAATACATCCTGTAACTGGAGGACAATAGATAGGAGCCACAGAAAAACCTGTTCCCTGCTGTTGTGTTTGGATATGCTGGTCTCCCACTATCCCACCCAAAAGCTGTCCATCCTCTTCAGCTCCAAAATGACTGTAGTTTATCCTTTGAGATAACACAGATAGAGTTTGGCA
Organism: Platysteira castanea; assembly: GCA_013397175.1. Lineage (NCBI taxonomy): Eukaryota > Metazoa > Chordata > Aves > Passeriformes > Platysteira > Platysteira castanea. The sequence continues at coordinate 1,534,542 of VYXC01002875.1, forward strand.
TTCCATTTTTACTGAAAAATTAATGTAAATGTTGGGAGAAGAAAATTGGTAGTACAAACTGTTTCATACTGTGAAAAAACCAAAACTTCATGTTTGAGCTCTGGGGGGTTGGGATAAGTTAGAGAATGATAGTGCTTTTGTCAGGTAGAAACTGGGGAAATGAGAAGGGGAAATGAAACGTTTTAGAAAAGAGGAAGGCTGGCTTTGAAAAGCTTGAGGACCATGGTGCTGGATGAGGACACTGCAGGTTATGTGACCTGCATAACTTGCACACTTTTTCTGTTGCTGAGAATTGGTTGCTCTGTTTGGAAACTGTTCACTATGTGGGGTTTAAAGCGGGTAGCAGGACACCCTGATAATGATACCTTGTAATGAAGTGTGTGTGTGGTGGGGGGTGCCAAGTGATGCTCCCTAGAAGAGGACTAGGAACTTACTAGGACAAAGAGGAGCAGGAGAGAAGGAAGATCAGGGGCAAACATTAGTAGAAAGCTTATGAGGGGAGGAACTAATGTGAGTGCACTGCACACTAACAGAAGTGGTGGCAGATGTCAGCAGTTTCTGGCTGTGCTGGTTTTATTAAAGGCCAGATCTGTCTGGAGTGACAGAGAAATCTCTTTACTGCCTGCCTGCACTTTATAACCTGTGTTCTGCTAAAGCTGTGGAAGGATGCATGAGACCTGACCACAGGCTGTGGAACGTGGCATCAAGTTGCCATATGCTCTGCCCTGTTTAACTTAAAATTGCTGTGGACTCCACTGTGCTTGGAGACAGCACAGAGCCAAATGCTGCTGCTGAGCCTGCGTGCTGGCCAGGGGCCTTGGCCATCCCTGAAGCTTGGGCAAAGTACAGACCTGCTTTTAGACTGAGTGCCATCAGAAAGCCAAGGAAAGCTGGATATATGTATCACTGGGCCCTGCTGGGCATCCAAGAGGTGCTGCTGGTTGTGTGACAGGAGAAGTGGGTAGCAGAGAAAGGGAGGCCCACATCCTGTTCTTTCTGCCTGCAGAGATTTACACCCAGGGGGCAGGAGAGAGCCCTCACCACAAAGCTCTAGGGTATTCTTAAGCAACCCACCTGTTTGGGCTGTCCCAAGTTTCATACTGGAGCAAGTGCAAGCACCATGCCCTTGGCTTACCTTTTGCTCCTCTGCAGACACACAGGGCTGCACACTTAGGAGGCCATCCTGTTGGGAAAATGTGGCTCTTGGTTCCAGTCCCTGGTCCCAGGGCTTGTTTAACCCTGCTACATGGGAGCAGGTCAGAAAGTGACACTAGTGCTTGTAATCTTCCTCTCCTGGAGAAGGACGATTACTTTTTTCCAGCACAGAGGCAGCTGGCAAACAGGAAAAGCATTATGTCCTTTCTCGAGGTCACTGATTACCCACAGCTGGCTACTCCAGAGTTTATTTCTGTTCTGCCTGTCCCTGAGCCCAGTCCATCAGCCTCAGCTGGTCCCCTGGGTCAGCACTCTGGTTTCTCACTGCCAGTATGGCAAGTACGCACCAGTGTTTGTTACTAGGGACTGATGAACATACAGTGGATTCTCACCATGCAGGAGCTTGCAGAGTGATGAAAGTTTTTTAAAAGGGCCATATTTCTAAAAAACGGATGATTTATTCTCTTGTTATTTCATATCTGCACTGTTCTACTGTGTAAATGACTTGCCAATTTATTAAGGATCGAACAAGCTCTCATCACCTGCCTGAACCAGTCCCTCTGTCTTGGGGCAGTTGGCAAAAAAAAAAAATCTGCCTGCTTTTTGCCCTTTACCAAATCTCTGCCTGAGCAGCTCTAACAGTGAAAGTGAAGCTGTCTGGCCATGCCCAGAAGCAGGACTTCACAGGAAGGAAGATTGAAAGTTAGGAAAAATTAAAAATAAAATTTAAAAAAGAAGAAAACAGTAATTAGAAGTTGCAGCATCACAGGAGTTTCCTGCCTCAGGGATGGGGTGGCTGCCAAGATGAGCTTTCAGTTTTACACAGAGGCAGAATTTAGATACCAAAACCCTTGGCATTGTTCTGGCTTAGTGCTGTGAAAGCTTGGCTTTAAGATGCCAGTGTTGTATAGTCGAAGGCTCGATTTGACTGTGGCTGCTTGAATGTGCTGCAGGGGACAGTAGTGTGATAGGGAGGGCTCATGAAAAGGAGGCTGCAAGGGACCTTCCTTTTTTGTGTGGTGATGGTGAGGAATGAGGGCAGAGCTAAAAGAGAAAGTACAGATGAAGGAGCTAAAATCAAGGGGTCACTGCAGAGTAGCAACACTACCCGACCTTTCCTGAGGGAACAGCTCAGAACAGTGCTATTCCTTGGATTAATATTTTTGTATTGTTTCCTGAACATAATGCCACCTCCAGCAGCACCTGGGTTTTCCATATTGCTGACTACAGCATTACAGAAAGGCACATAAGTATTTTCAAAAGCAGTTTTGTCACTGGGTAAATGCTGGCTCTCAGGTGAGACGTGTGTTTGAGTGGAAGTATGTCCTTCAGAGCACTGGCCAGCCATAAAGGCCTGAATTTTTGAAGGAGAAAAAAAGATTAGGGCATAGATAAATTTACTTCAATTAAAATTAATTTTTGATAATCCTGGCTTGGACTGAGTTGAATTCAGAGTGCCCAAGATAGTGTAAGTTTCATTTATTGCTCTTTAGATGTTTGCAGACCTAGAATAACAGCAAGACAGAAAGCAACCATTTGAAAGGAGTAAACTGCAACCTCTAAAGCCTTGGCAAAAGAGCAGCAGCCTTGCCCTCGTCACCGTGACAAGTTCTGCCCTCAGTGCAATGTAACACAGGAATGCCCAGGTGTCCTGGTGCCAACACTTGGTGCTGCAAAGCCTCCAGGTTACTCTGCCTGGCGCTGGAATGATTTCAGCCCTACCTGGTGCATGCTCATGGCACTGTCACATTTGTCACTTCAGAGTCATTCTCCTGGGGGACTTCAGACAGGTGGAAAGGCATGCAAAGATGGGCAGGCAACTGTGCAGCAAGCCAAGAACCTGTGAAGAAGAAGGAATAGCACAGCAGAAACAGAGCAGGCTGAGTGCTCAGTGCTTGCATGTGTGGGTATGTGTAGAAAAACAATCCTGTGTGGGGGTGAAGGAAGCACCTGTGTGTTTCTGTGGGCGCTGAAGGGGCTCCCAGAAAGACAAGGAGAACACACCAGCTCTTGAGGCAGAGCTGGCATGTGTGTGAATGAGGTGGTAGCCACACAGGATGGTGGGGCATTCCTCCCCACACGGGGGAATATCCCCAGGCCACTAATGGAGAGTCATTGCTAAATTAAGTATGTCTGAACCACTTGTTCTTTTCTTACATGTTTGCACTTGTGTAGGAAGAGCAACACAGACAGGCAGCCCTCTTAGCACAGGAGGAATTGTAACAAGAAGGAACTGGAAGATGGGGAAGAAAACTCCACAGGTGTAGACTTGAGGCATATAACCCTTCAGCATACGAGGTCAGACTAGGAAATTAGACAGCACTCATTCTGCACTACTTTTACAGCTCAAAGAGAGTAAATATCATTCTCCCAGGAAAAAGCACAGTGTATCTTGGAGACTATTTGCATGGGACTAGCCTTAATACCCAGCCACGCTCCCCTGCACATCCAATGAAGAAAGAGAAGGGCAAAAGTGATTCACAGCAGCAGCTCAGAGCACAGGAGTTACTCTTCCCCTCTGATTCACCCTCTAGATGTGCCTCTTCCTCCATCAGCTACCAGGGCAGCTTGGCCTCTCAGCTGGAACATCTCAGGGTAGAGCTGAGGAGACACTGCTTTTACCTTCCCATGTGGAGCTGGGGCAACACCCACCTTTACATTCTAGCACTTGTATCTCAGCACTTAACAGAGTTGATGCTGTAGCTGGGTGGATGGGAAGGGACCAGGCTGGGAGTCTGATATCACCTCAAAGCCTCCAAGCTAGCCAAAAGCACCCATTTGCAGCTTCCTTCTATTACAGCTGCAAGCCAGCTGGGAGGGTAGGGTATGATTCCCCTCCTCCCCCTGCCAGCACACACAATTACACTAACATGACTTTCCTTTATTATGGTTACTGGGGGTTATATGAGGTGGACTGGTGCTGGGGGCTTTGTACCACCACTAGTATGAATTACAGCTCTGCTGGTGTAAAAGCTCCTTTTAAATCAGAAGTGCTTTGTCTGTCTAGCATAGTCTACTGTTATTGCTACATCTGTAAATCACTCTTAACATAAAACTTAATGATCTGCATCCCCCCTCTCCATGAACCCCTGCCAAACAAGAGCACAATGCTGCAGCTGTAGCTATTAAGCTATGGTGGCAGCAAAGCACTCCATTAATACCTCATGCTCAGCAGTTTGTGATGCATGAGAGCTGAATAATTATGCCCTTGTTACCCTCAATGAGAGGCACAATTGCCAGAAACAAGCATTTACAATTAAAAAAAAACTGTATCAAGTCAAGGACAACATTGGTTCATTCATAAAACAAGCCTTTCTGAGCAAAAGGACGATGAGGCAGAAAACAGGCATACATTAATGAGCCAGTTGTTTCTAGGGCTGCATTGTACCCCCTCAGAATGGCCTCTGCAGCCACTTTATCCCAGCTGTTTTGAGAAACTAGCAGGCAGAAATTTAGCCAAAGCTCTTGTTGCTATGAGTTGCACTGATAGGGAGGTTTAGTTTAGGTTTGAGGTACAGGAATGGGAAGCAGGGCTTTAGCAATGTATCAAAACCCAGTGCTCTGAAGCATTTGAAACAGAGCAGGCAGAGAAAGGAGACTGAAAATGGGTGTTAATGGAAATAGGAGTGGTGAGTCTGTCCTCCTTGCTGTGAGGATGCCTTGCTGCTCACACCAGGAGAGCAGCTCCACACCTTTGGTTAGTGGAGTGCAGAGACCACAGAACAATTAAGTAACTGTCCCTTCCTCTCCTACAGCTCAGCATGAGCAGGGATTTCAGAATCACGTCTGCACTGATATTTCTGGGAGAGGAACAGCTGGTGCAAAGGAAGTAGTTAAAAGGAAAGCTGTAGTGCAGACAGACTTGCTTTATTTTGAGCAACATTGCACCATTCTCTAAGCAAGGGTAGAGCATATGGTAACAGAAAACTTGTCATGCTTTTGTCTCACCATATTATGCTTCCTGTAAGTCCAAGTGAGGACTAAAAAGAGAGGTCTGACGTACACCCCAAGCTTAGCACTGCAGGATAGTGCCTGCCTCCATGCAGAACACCTAGCAGTGCATACCTGACTGGGTATTTGCTGTCCCCATCTGGCTGCACATGAGTCATGCTGCAGGAGAATGTGCTTGTGCTGTCACCTCCTCGTGAAGCCTGACTCTCACCTCAGGCCTTGCCAACTTCAAAACAGCCAGGTCTGATTTGTTTTCCCACCAATAATTCAGCCAAGAGATAATAGGCCATAAGGAACAAACTGAGTAAGTGATCAGGGCACGTGGGCTGCTCAAAGCAAGTTTCACTGGGATGCCTGGAGAGGACTGGAATTGCAAGAAGTCCCGTTTGGCACGCTTTACAGCTATGGTTGCCAACATATTTGTTTGTGGGCCCTCATTTTTTTTCCCAGCACGCATAATTTGCATTTTTGGATAATAAGCTTCCCTCATTTAACTTCTCAAGAATTCAGGAAATGCTCAGGTACGCCCCACACCATGCCTCTCCCCACCATGATCCACAGACCTTTCACTGAAAACCACAGCATAGTACAGACCAAAGTTCTCCAAAGCTGCAGTGCAGTGTTGTAAGTGCAGGTGTTGTCATACAGCTGAAGCACCACTTGAATTTTTAGAAACATCTACTGGCAGGTTACAAAACACAAGAAATGCAAGTAAAACCCTTTCAAACTGTTCAGGCAAAGTATCTCCTTGAGACAATACGGATTAGATTATATTGCCAAAAATCCTTCAAGCTACATATTGAGAAATAAGAAAATTATTGGAAAGATTATCCCTAAAATGCACAGTTTAATTTACAGCCACACTGACAACAGAGGGGCATGAGGGCTTCAATCCCACTGAAATACAGGTGGGAAGAGGACGGAGTCCTTAAAAACCAAATAATTTCAATCACAGGATCATCTTTGCCCTCTTGTGGGCAAACTTCCCTCCTGCAGCTTCTCGGCAGGTTCCTGTGCAGACGGCAGGAACAATGCAAAGTGCATTTCTGGCCTTCCCTGTGCTTCCTTCCGCGAGCTAAGAATAGCCATTCCCAATCCAAGGAGCAGTCACACCCAAAGCTCAGCCAAGCAGTGACTCTTGCTTGGCTCCTGCACGACAGCAGCTGTGTGAGAGAGCAGGTGGCTGGTGCTGCTCCTCGCTGTAAGGAGAAAAGCCATCCCAAAGCAAGGAAACACATCTGTGCCTTGAACGAGGGATGAACGGACAGTGACCAGGTGATGCCTGTGCACTCACAAAGGAAAGCTGCAGACTACCAGCCCATATTCTGCCCTGCTGCACTACATTCTGGTAATTTACAGTGAACCAACTTGGATTATGCACCACTGACATATCTTTCTAATACAACATTTTGCCTTGCTTGTTTTCTTGCATCTAGGTAATTAAAAGCATTTGAGACCTTTTTCCCTTTTGAATCCTTAAGATTACACTAATCTCTGGCAACTTCATCAAAGAGATAATTTAATCTTTAAAATTATTTCATCTTTTCATATTACAAAATAAAGAAAAACATACTGTGGCATTCCAATTTCTGTGCTGAAAATGAAGGAAGTGTCATTCTCCTGTGTACAAGATGACCACCAGGTAATAAGTAATCTGTAGCATTATGAAACAGAAGAAGTGCTCCCCTGCCAGAAAGCAAAACATGCAGGTTTGCTTCCTTTTCCTCACTCCCTACCACTGACAATCAGCTAAACAATTTTTTAAAGATCAAGTGGCTCTCCCTCAACCAAGTCAGTGACCTGCATTTTTCTGCACCAGTATACATTATTTGCTCTCAGCACCTTTTGCTAGGTTGTGCTCCTTCCTTTAGCAAGTCTGCCCCTTTATTCTTTTCCATTCCATGTAATCAAGACAATAGGAAGCAGCACCTGGATTATGCTTCTCACAGTAACTCACAGCCCACATGTAAAGGTTACTGCAAACTACTTTGGGTGGACCCAGTGGTCAGAGGCAATACTGACCTTATCAGATTGTTCTTCCTGGGAACTTCCAGTGAGAATATCCAGCTTTGCAAGTTGGACCCTCTTCCCCAGGAACAGGCAAACACAATGCAAGCACTTTCCTCCAAGCCAGGAACAAAGAATGATGTTATTTCCTATAGCTGGATTTGGGAGAACTACATAGCAACACCACCAAATCATAGCAGCAAAACCAAGAAACACTTAAGTTATTTACTAAACCTTTATTTTAAAAAATGATTACAAAATACTTTATAAAGTTCCTTAGATCAAGAAAACATGAATGCATTAAAAAAGATCACAGGTTTAGAATGATAAAAAATATTTAAGCATTTAAAAATTATTTAGATGGAAATTCAAGGCAACAGTGGAAACAAAACTATAAAATTTTTACTTTATATATATAAAATTAATGTATTATCATCCTGCTTTAATAATAATTAAAAATCACTTAAATTCTTAAACGTATTTAAAGTGATATATAGTTCTGTCCAGCATAAAATTTACTATCCAGAGAGCTCCTTATGTTTACAGCAATAGACTAAAAAAGAGATGAATTTCCATCTTAAAGGCACTATCAGCATCTTGATTTGTTACACTTTTATAGAACCTTTGAAATATTTCACAAAAAATTCCCCTTCAGTGTAGAAAGCTTGATAATTTTATTGCACTAATTTGAATGAGGATCACCATGACAGCCATTATGCAAAAACATCTTGTGTTGAGCTCTGAGAATGGCATGAGATTGCTTACTGCTCTTTCAGGTTGAAAGGTGCAAAGGTAGAACTCACCTGTAACAGGCCACAACCCTCCCCTGCTCTTTTGAAGCACAGAGCACATGCAGTAAGGCACAATTCCTTCCCATATTCAGAACCAAAGGGCACTGGTAGCACTGTGATTTTAATGTAGGCTAAACCCAAATACAAAAATTAACATTCACAATCTACACAATGTGCAGTACAGATGTTCAGAGCAGAAGCTCACAGTCCAGCCACTGGACAAGTCCTCATGTATCCTGAAAAATCCTCTCCACTGATTCTCAGGGCACTGTAAAAAAGCCTTGAAAGTGGGTGCAGAGCCTTTAACTATTTTTGGACAGGTTCAGCTGGAAAACACCAAAGCTGAGTGTCCGAGCAGGCTCTAACACCACTGCCAAGCCCCGTGGTGAAGAATGGAGAAGACAATCCCCAGGTGGACGTACTGGGCCAGTTACTTCTTTTCAACAGGCTTTACTACCAGTTACGATGTACAGAAATGTTTACTTTGCCAACAGAAGAAATTCGAGGCAGTTGTATCTAACAGCATTTCTGCCAGAGCTCCCATCACTCTCCTGAACAATCCCTAATCCACTTAAACCAAAATCAACCACCTTAATGGAAGCAATTTAAATAGGTGGTTTAAATAAGGTCAGCTGAATTCATCAGAAGCAGGCTGGGAAACAAGCAAAGGGCTTTGCTGTTAGAGCACGAGGGGTAAGAGACATAGAGCCACACACGCAAAGAGCTCCGGCAGAACCAGATGTTTAATCCAGCTCCAACAGCATTCTCTAGGATCAGCCTAATTAAGAGACAGACATTTAAAGCCAGCACCTGACACCAGAAGCATCAAAGGGGCATGTCAAGACTGCAGACCAGTCTGTTCAGTCACTGCAGCAAGGAAGCCTCTCCCCCACCTAAACTGGGAGGGCAGAGGAGCAGGAGTGATAAGGAAAGCTAAGATATAGGAAGCTGATAAAGTTAAAAAAATAACCTCACAGAAGCAGAGAACAAGCAAATCTGCTTCTCAACTCTTTTAAAACAGAGCAAGAACACCTCATGAGGTGCAAGGATTAACAGCACCATCATGCATGTTAGCCAACAACTGGTTTGGATGCAACATTTTAGCAACTGCCTTAAACCTATAACCCTCATGTGACTTGCTCCTAGTATTTAACTACTATGTGACAGACTATTGCCAGGTAAACTGCCAAGGCAGGGGGATGACTTTAAAATCCCTTTTTGTTCCAGTATCTCCAGCTCAGGAATGGACATCAGTAACACAGCACTTAGGTGGGGAAAAGCCTCTAGAAAAAGCAACCAAAACCCAGACCTCTATTAACTTATCTTCAGGCTGAGGAAAAATAACAGGAAAAATTACCTTAAGATAAAAGTCCAGTCATGGTACTGCATTGCTTGATAAATACTAGCAGTACAGTGTTGCTCTTACACTATATTTACAGCTACTAATTACAAATGAAGATTTAAAGACTACAGACATCTTCATGTGGAAACAAACTCAGTAGAACTCTAGGCAATAAAAAGAAACCAAAACAAGACTGTTGGATGTCATTCATATGGGCAAGGTCCCCAAAGTAAGACATTGCAGATCATAGGGGAAGTATTTCTCATTATGGATCTTTTGTATCTCCAGTAACACTGCCTGTAAACCGAACATCTCTAATCTACCCAGTTATCAGAGACAGCTACAGCAAGCACTGACTGAAATCAGGTTTTAGTGCAAACGGACACTAATAAATAGAAGGAAAAAAAAAGCCAGTCCAAAGAGCATTTCTTCTTTATAACACAGGAAATTCTATGAAGAAGAGTATCTCTTCTATGCGTAACTCTGAAGCCAAGCTACAGCTTTAACCTGGTGCTTCACACCACCTGGCAAAATTTTACATCCTCCAAGCAAGGTGTAATGTTAGGCTTAAGTCTCAGGCCACAGAGAGAGAACATCACAAACTCACACTCAGAAGCAGCAATGGAAAAAACCCCAACTTTGACCTGCTATTACAGTCCTTTGTCTTAAAACAGCTTCCTCTTCCTTTCCCAAATACAGCTCAGCCAGCTTCTGGAGGGCTTGGTCTCAATGCTGTCACAACAAGTTACAGGACTAGGAACGTGCCAGACTGGGATATCGATGAAATGCAGTTAATGCCTGAGAGACACGGCAAATGTCACGAGCACTCAAACAAGAATTGTTTTTGCATAATCAGCTTTTTCTCATTTGCTTTGGTATTTTGGAACATCTCCTGGCTTACAGCAATTTGCTCTGCTTTTGAAGGCTTTCCTCTTAAGAGAGGTGTAGCAGTCTTGCTTTTATCTCAGACATCAGAAAAATGCTTATTCAGCACTTCATTTCTTTTACAGCCATCAACATCTGATCTGACACATCTGTCACTTGTCCGATATGTGTCCCATCAGTAGTGTTCCTTGCAGTCCTACAGACTGTCGCTTGCAAAACAAATCAAGGGTACAAGTGCTTATTTACCTGTTTATCAACTGAGCTAGTCAGCAAGAAGTCTCAAGCTACTGCCATATTTTATAAACACAGAAAATAGTGAGGTTCAAAACCATTCTGGCAAAACTTAGTATTATATATGCATAAACAAGCTGCATATGGTATTAACCTTGCAAGTAATATTCACCAGTGTACAGCACCAATGTGCTGTAAGGTTTTTCCCATTGATATTCAGATTGCAACTTCTGGGGAGGCTTCATGAAAATATTTATCCTTTATCTTATTCCTCTCACTGCTAGCTTTTCAAGTTTCTTCCTGCATCTGTTACAGCTTTTGAAATCATCTGAAAGAAGATTCTGGCATACAAGTCCAAACTTTGACAATCATGGGGTGCAAAACTGTCTCCTTAATACACCATTTCCATTACCCTCCCCATAAACCCCTTACAGTCACTACACCATTAAACTGATCTCCACAGACAAGACTGAGACATAGGAATAGTAAAAACAACCCAAACCCCCTTACTTAAGGACAAGCATTCCTGTACGGTTCCAGTTAGGTATCGCTTTTACATTCAGTTTGACCAGGAAGTACAAAAATGAATTCTGCTGTACTAATTTCTAACTTGCAACAGAAGCATCTGGTCCATTTAATCAGGAAATCCCTTTAGGCTATAGCTCAGAATTTATTAACTAAATTTAATTTATAAATTAAATTAATGCCGCAGACATTAACCTTTATTAGTCACCTCTGTCAAAATCAAATCAGCACACTGTTGTCCTGAAGTTATTCTATTTAGACACAAGGTTTTTTAGTGCCTGTCACCCCAGCAGGTGGCAGGACCAGTTACCTTAGAACATGATGCTCAAAATGCCATTACCTGACCTAAGAATCCATAAAAATTTGTGATGAGCAATGTGTACAAAATCGATTAGAACAAAAAACCAGAAGTTGTTACCTACAGTGCACTGAAAGTTCTTTTTCACTCGCTCCAATTAAAAAAAAAAAGGGGGGAAACAATTCCAGGAAGTTAGCTTTGTTTATTCAGTGGCTGATTTTCTGTGGCACTCGGAGTGTTATCAGGATTTTCAGAGCGTCCATCAATGTTCTGTTTTCGCCTGAGAAAGAGCTCTATACCAAATTCAGCTGCAAATGCAAAAGTTGCAAAAAATCCAAATACCTGTGAAAGTGACAGAAATACATGATTTTAAAATGCATAAACAGTAATAGTATCCTAACATTGTTTGGAGAGATTTGCTGCACCATTTCATATACATTAATAACGCTTATATATAAAGATTACAGTCCTTCTTAAATTGATAGTTCCATTTAAATTAGACACAGATCAGAAATCATAATTCTAGCACATGCATTGCTTAAGTTTTTACAGTTTTCATTCTTTTAATCAAGTGCAAACCTTATACTGTGTTCTAACCAACCTTTAATAGTAAAAGTATATTAGTTTCATTGCCAAAATCAGTTATTAAAGTATCATGACATTGGTGATATAGCAGACTATTTATCCAAGAGAGGGCTGCTGATTAATGAGAGTAAATGAAGAAGAATAACACATGCAAGGTGAAGGAAGAGAAGATCTGCAGAGCCTGGGTCAGCAAGGAAGAATGAAATGACATTTTGTGAATGACATTTCATTACTAGTCACGGCAAGATGAGAACTGGTAAAGAGAAGGCAACTTTTCTCAAACAAGGAAAGAAACATATGCATTATTCTAACTCTACCTAAATTTTACACAACTGGTTTGGACCAAAGTAATTTGACATCAATAAGTATTAAATCACAGTAGTTTTTATTTTTCCTGCACCAGAAAAAAAACCTGAAACCTGATTTATACTCAAACTATTAGGTCTAAAGAGGTTACATCACATAAGATGACATAGAAAAGTGTGTATCTCTAATAGCTGATGCTGCCCGTGGAACAGAATTATCTTGCTTTCTTTTCAAAACAATTTTTTCTCATTCAAGAATTTGATCATTAAACTCACATATTCGCAATTCCAAGGTTATTCAAAAGAAGTATTCAAACGACTAGGGATTTATGACACCTACAGCATCCCAGAGCCCCTTCAGTGCCTTGCCCTGAGCCTCCTCAGTGTTCCCTGGGAGATGAATGCCCTGTTGCTCTACTATTGCTGTCACTGAGGAAACTGCCGTTCTTATTGCAGTCTGTGCAGGTCAGTGTTGTCCGCCTGTGCTCTGTAATGCCTGGCAAAAGACAGGATTTCTTGATGACTTTGTGATGGGGTGACATTACAAAAGGACAATTGAGGGAAAACAAATTTCAGAAGTAGGGGATCAGAGAACTGGGGAAGCTTCAAGAGATGACAGTGTTGAACAGCAAGAGATGACAGGAAATAATACAAATCTGAGGCAGCAGGCAAAAGGGTGGGAGCTGCAAGTGCACACAGAGCTTTCCAGCAATCCTGAGGAATGCCAGCTCCTTGAATTTCCTATGGTAAGTTTCTGGAAGGGCTGAAATAGCTAATTCCTCCTGAAACATCACAATGCACTGAGTTCTATTCCCTGCCCAGTTTCTTCTCTGCAAAATGAATGGTTTAGAGAGCAGAGATATTAACATACCAGATAAATACAAAGTAAATCTTGCCATTTTAAGACTTACACATGCAGCACTTTCAACAGCAGAGCCAGAGCAGGTTGCAGAAAACACTACTGATGCTAACAGAAACCAGGCAGCTATGGCTGGCACAGCCCAAAAATTCTGCAAATATATATATATAAAAATATATATAATTTAACTGTAGATCCGTTACCTAAAAAGAACAAGCATCATAACAACAACTGAGTTAACCTGCCTGTGAATTTATGGTTTGATACTTTGATGCTAGTGGAAGCTTCAGAAAACACATTTTACAACTACATTCCAAATGACACTCAACATTATCAGCTATTTAAACAGCATTATCAGATATTTAAAGAAGTCTGCAGTGTTTTTGTATTTTTTAAGTATTTAATTAATTTCATCTAACCTTTTTTCACAATCAAATTCAAGCTCAGGACAACCATGATAGCTTTATTCCCTATGTAAAACATTTGGGAAATTGGAAAACTGTAAGTAAATGTGCTCATTCAAACCTTTTACTACACTCCCTTATCTGTACCCTCACATAAAGACCCTATTGTTTGCTCTGAAGGCAAATAGGAAGGGACACTTGTGAGACAGAATAATGTTCCTACTGACTTCACAGAGCAACTTTCTCCCACTGCTAGATCTTCTGAAATATAAAGCCATAAACTGTAACGAGTTAGGATTATTGCCAAAAAGGAGGTAGTCTACATCCAGTAGGAAAATAGATAGGGTAAACTGATAAATTGCAAGCATCATGCTGGCGGTAAACTGTATTCCATATACATACATATATGCGATGGCTATGCTGTAATATTAGTAGTGTTAATGGGGAAAAACTTTTCCACACAAATCCTAAAATCCTGCTGGTAGCCAACTTTGAAAAAGATGTCAATATAAACTCTCAAAGTTGGCTAATTTTTAAACTATAAGATACTTTAATCTACCCTTTACATGGAGAAGAAAAGGAGATACATTTTGCATAGCCTTTTTACTCTACAGCAGACTTCATTCACTTAGAAGAAATGGTTTATTTTTCAGAAAAAATAAATTTGCTTACCAGTTTCTGTACTTTCTCTTTCCCCAGTGATTCATACATACGAGTGCAATACACACACAGAATCAGGACGCTCAAAAGAAAGGCACTGCAGCTTATGAATTCAAAGAAGTAAAGTCCACTACAACTGCTGCAATCCTCCACAATTTCTTCACAAACAACAGCCACAAAAGAGAGTATCTGCAAACAAATAACATGCTTGAGTTGGATCAAGTCTCTAACATCTTCAACAAACAGGCATCTCTGATATGAAGATTATTAAAGCTAGCTGTGGCAAAAATCCTCAATCTACAAAAAGTTTGGTAAAGTTCTGCACTATTTCTTAGAGGCAGAAATTATTATATAATGACACAGTTTACATTTGGCTGTTAAAGGTGGTCAATAAAGTAACACTCAGGTAAGCTGAGCACACAGCAAACAGAGACTTCTTGATTAGACAGACAAGATTCCTGTTTTGTGCAACTGCCAATTGGAAGCAGACAAGGCAGCGTGGAGAACACACATCCCACAAAAATACTATGCTTACTACATACAGCTGCACTCAGTTCTAAACACCTAAATGTGTTTGGGTTCTGTAAGAGAGTGAAAATAGTTCATGCCTCAAACATTGATATAAAATTTTAAAGAAGCTACAGCCACAGAAACGTCCTTGAAGAACTTTGGACTGCAAGTCAAAGTGCTGATTAGATAAAAGGAAACCTAGTGTTCAGTCACCTCAGGCTGAGGGAAAGGTATGCATCCACAAAAGGCCAAAGCCTCCAGCTGCCATGCCAGCTGAGTCTGGGGTGGGAGGGAGAGCACAGCTCACAGAAGCCCCAAGCCTCACAGACTCCCCCCAGCCAAGGGGGGAAGAAGAGGTTTCGGGTGCATGGCATAACCTCTGGTCAGAGGCACTAAACACCCATCCTCCAATTACACAAACTGGCCCAGCTGTGGAACCCCCCAACCCCACAGGGCACATCCACGAGACTCTCACATGAGAGGCTTTGCCCCACAGGACTGCAGGAGACGCAACCGACCCAGAGTCTGCTATAGGAGACCCACCCCAGCACCCTCCTCCCTCAGGGGGACATGCCCGGACATTCCTACCTAGCCTGAGCATATATACCCATCAGATTCTATGCTTTTGGGGGACCTTCACCATCGGGAAGATCAGCTGAAGAGGATCATCAGGACGCCAGTGGGACCCACGGAGGTGATATTATTTTGTCCTGTCTCTGTCCCTGTCTGTACCCCCACCCCTCTCTTCCTTTCTCTCTTTTCTCTTTCTCTCCCTCTCTCTCTCATACCAAATAAAACCCATACTATAGACTGGCATCTGGTCTCGTTTCCACTTTAATTCAGGCTGAGGAATTTCCAAAGAACCTTAATAACTGGATCTTAACAGGTTCAGGGCAGTGGGGGAAATTGGACAGCACTGACACACTCAGCTACCTCCCTAAAAGTTTACAGCTTGATAAAACTTCAGAAAAAGCCCATGTAGCCAATACTCACATGCTTGCAACCCAATAATGACGGAAGCTCAACTGTTCTGGTAGGAACCAAAACTTTTTTTAATGTTCAAGCTGTGTTGGACAATGTTTAATCTATGCAGAGGCTTATCTTCACCTTCCTGCCACAGTATATTTTGAGAAAAGAACATGACTTAGGTCCTGTATAGTCACCATATCCCTGCTGCTGGATTTTCTACTATTTTATCGTACAAGAAAGAATATTGCTTTATTTAACTGTTTACTTATTTTGGCCACTTCTTGCTACTTTCCTTCATCCCATAAAGTTGGCATATAGATCCTCATAGTAAGGAGTTCACCAGATTAAAACAAAACCATGAGTAGGAATCAAACTGGATCATAAATTTGAGACTGATATAAGAATGACGATAACATTTTTAATAAGAGTATGAGGGCAATACAGAGGTTGACAGTTCTTCGTTTAAAAAAAAAATCTAAACTTAATATTCAGAATTGTTCTTGGAAAATAAGCACTAGTCTTCAGCTTCAGTTTTCTGACAGTAAAAACAAGAAAAACAATTTAGCAGTAGGAAGTGTAAATTCCCCTTACCAAGCCAGGTCTCAGAAGGGCACTTCAAAGAATTATGTTTTGCAAATGCAACAATATAAAGTAAACAGGAGCTCAGAAAAGGAAAGAACGGAACCTGGGAAACTTCAATATTACTATCAGGCTTCCTTTCTCTCCCACACTGGCTGGCAACACAAACTTCTCATTAGCACTTGCACCTAAACCAGTGAGCTACAATGGCTATCCAGGAATGTTTTGAACTCTGACTTTCCAGTTTTTATGGTTTGGGGTTTTGGGGGGGGTTTTCTTTGCATTTCTAAACATGTGCTTACAGCTGCATCCAGTGACTTCCAATTTCAAATTTTTCACAAGGTCAGCTGTGAGATAAGTTTTCATGCACAGTGCTATTTCTTTTTAAAACCACTGGAAACTGAATGCCATCACTTTCACTTGGGCTGAAACAGAACAGAAAGAAAAGAAACCTGTCCTTAAAAGAAAGTATATGTCCAGATAACCATAATATGACCTAAATAATTGAAAAAAGCTTCTCCACTGAGTGTACAAACAAGTTGAAAAAAACCCACTCAAAGAGCAGTTATAAAGGGTTCAGTGTCAAATAATTGACATTTACCAAGTGGAATCCTGTGTGGGACTTGTCCAGGTCAATATTTAATTTTTTTATTAATAAGCTGAGTAATAAAATAGAGTGCATAAATTTCAGAAAGTTGGCTTAAAGAACTTTGAGTAAGTGCTTTGATTAAGTTAGTGTATCAGCAGCACATTTATAAGATACCAGAGAGCTCTTCTTGGGTTTCTTAACTTGCTCTTTGATATCACTATCAGGAAAAAAAGGTTGTCCTTTTTTTCCAAAACCTTGTTGTCTTACTACCACTAAAAAACAATAGTTTTAAACACCAAAATCATTCTTAGAGAAGCAGTTCTTTTGGATTTTTTTTATTTTCTTATTAGTCCTATCTGTCTGTGTGTACACCAGAAATTAAACATCTTCACCTGCCTCTTACCAGCAAGAAATTATCCACTGATACTGACATTACTGCTGGAAGTTTCTAAACAAGTGTCAAGTTTGTAAGAAGATTTAACAAGTGAGTTGCTACAAAAGAATACTACAAAAATAGAGCAGATCAATGAACTTGCAAATAGTCCTGTAAAGATGCTCCACAATGGGATTCCCAGTACAATATCTTCTACTTCAGATGGGTGCACATATTAATTCTCTATTAAATCTGCACAACTGGGGCTACTGTCAGCTCAAAAAGGAGCTGATATTTAAGCTTGAATTTTCCTTTTCAGCTAGGGCATTTTGACTAAAGTCAAACAATAGTTGATGACTACTTGTCCTGCTTTAGGTAAGAATTCATTTCTACCTCTGTCTTGGCACAATACACACTGTGCCATTTGCCTTTGTGCAGAATTTGAACCACTCATGGACCAACAAAAACATCCCACCTATTTTTTAAAAAAGCCAAAACAACAACATTTTAGAAACCTGTGCAATAACATGCCTCCCAGCATCCTTTTGGCAGTCACAGTTTCCTTGTTTCATTTGCTCAGAGGAACTGGCTAAGGTTACAATGTATGCCATTATTCATCTGAAGAAAAGTATTTCCTAGGTCCAGAAGCCAGTTTTCTGCAGGTGATTTCAGAGTATTTTATAAAACCCTTGATCACCTGAACAGAGCCCACTTCCTGATTGCAATACCCTGTTTAGCAGTCCACACAAGCAATTATCAGGGCATAATCCCAGTAACAACCACTAATGTAACACAAAGCCAACAGATGTTAATTTCCATCACTGGCATTTCCAAAAATCAACACTTTCCCACAACAGGAATCTTCTTCTTACTGCAGAGACTGAGGCTTCCACCTTCAGGAATTTCTGGGGCTTGTTTAAAGCATTTTGACCAAGAACTCAAGATCTGTGCATTTTGATGAAAGTTACAAAAAAGGAGGAGAAAATGTTGGAAATTAGGAGAGCAAACAACTACAACTCCATTTTCTTTTCCCCCTCACTGACAAATGGGTGCAGGCCATAAACTGCTATTTGTTTAAGAGCATGTCAAGCAACTATTCATCCTGTTTAGGAAAATGATAATTTTTCCTTTTTTCTACCTAGAAAGCATTTTAAATAATTAAACAGTTTAAGGCTTTCGTACACCGGTAAATTTGCCTACATAATCACTTATTTTATTTTAGTCAATGAACCTACTTATATAAATGTTCTGCTTGTCAGGGAGCAGAAGCCAGCAGATCTTGCTTTAATAATCTCCAGTAGATTAATTCAAAGTTTATGTTCCATTATATTTATCTAAAGCATTTTTGGGTGTGATTTTTTCAAACACTCTTAGAAAACTTTATTTTTGGCAGTGTTACCATTATCTTTATAAGCAGTAAAGAATATTTCTGATCGAGGGTTTTGACTGTGTGTTAGATGAAGCTTAAAACCCAAATGTCCTCTTTTCTGCAATGGTGAAGTAATGAGAAAGGGTTGGAAATCACCTACAATTCCTGTGAGCATGACACACATCTGACTCAAAAGCCACTGTGCTAGCTGCAAAATGCAGGCTGACACACATTTGCAGTCAGCTGCCCTCTACCACGGGTTTCACTCCTTCCCTACTCACGTCCTTATCAGCAGTCATTCAGGCACATCTTGGAAGAGCCCGTCACCAAGCACAGAACAAACAGGAGCTTGCACCAGGAGCCCAACTGCTTAATTCAAGAGTAACATTACATAAAGTAAAAAAAGCCAGCAGAATATAAGCCTTTCACTTCCTAGTGGGCCCAGGGCTGCCTGACATGAAGTGATATCTCATGCAATGGGATTCAAATCAACATTACACGTCTCTGGTGCAATTTTTCCACCACAAATCATGGGAGAAATGAGCTCCTTCATTTTAGCATGGACAGCGCAGAGTGACAGGCTTAGAACGGGCTGCAGGAGCAGCAAGAGAGGAAGGTCTGGAGCCCATGACCCAGTAAAGCCCTTCCCAGTTCTACTGCCCTATGGTGAGGTTCAACCAAAGGCTTCTTCCTCCTGTTTTCATCCCATCCGGCCCTCAGAAGAAAACACTAAATTTCCTGTGAGGCTTCCCTCTGATTTTAAGCCAGAGTGATTGGTGTTAAAGGCCGGCAGGCGGCTGGACCACGGTGGCTGCAGCACCGAGCCTCGGGCACACAACGCCGGCACCATCAGATGTCAGCACCTACTCCCGCAGCTCGGACATGAAGAACGAACGCTCCCATCACTTCCCCACCATAGACCACTTTGAACCTGCATTATAAGGCACCATGCCAGCTTTCCACCTGAGTTACAAGTCTGCACAACTTAGTCACCCCATGCCCGTCCCAAGTCAGGACACCTTCCCGGCGGAGCCAGCCCTTTCCGCGCAGCAGAATCCACTCCCTCGAAGCCTGTGCGCGGCCATCTCCCCAGCCTGCGCTGGATCATCGAGGAGTTTAATTTTTAAGCGGCACGGGACCGTCTTAAAGCGGAAGATCATCACAACACGCTCGTTTCCATCCCAGAGCGGGGCACTCCCGCCCCGCCGGGCTCAGCCCCGGGAGACTCTCGGTCTCTCCCCGGCCCGGGGCCCCCATTCTGCCGCGGTGCTCCCTCCGCGCCAGGCCGGGCACGTCCCGCGCGGCGAGGGGAGGAGGGCACTCACCGCCTGGCCCCCCTTGGCCGGCAGCCGCCATCCCCACAGGTGCTCCAGGGTGCAGCCGAACGGGAGGCGGCGAGGCGCCTTCGCCTCCGGTTCCGTGGTCTCGTTGTAGACGGCGCCGTTCTCCATGGCCGGGCCGGGCCGCCGGCTGTCAGCTGGGGAAAACCGAAAGCAA
>VYXC01002875.1:1555397-1587162 GCA_013397175.1 Platysteira castanea
CCTGCCGCCCGCGCCAGCGCGCCCCCTGGCGGCCGCGGGCGGGACCGCGGGGCCGCCTCAGGCCCGGCCTGTGCTCAGTTCGCTAACCGGGACTAAGTAAGTACAGTTTGCAAGATTGTTCACTTGTCACACGAGATTACTGTATCAGAAGGATGTTTTAAGCCAAAGCTTTCCCTGCTTACGTTCACATAATCAATTAGGTTGGAAAAACCCTCTTGAGAGCATCGAGTCCAACCTGTGACTGACCACCACCATGTCAACCAGACCATGGCACTGAGTGCCACGTCCAGTCTTTCCTTAAACACCTCCAGGGATGGTGACTCCACCNATGCCAGCTTTCCACCTGAGTTACAAGTCTGCACAACTTAGTCACCCCATGCCCGTCCCAAGTCAGGACACCTTCCCGGCGGAGCCAGCCCTTTCCGCGCAGCAGAATCCACTCCCTCGAAGCCTGTGCGCGGCCATCTCCCCAGCCTGCGCTGGATCATCGAGGAGTTTAATTTTTAAGCGGCACGGGACCGTCTTAAAGCGGAAGATCATCACAACACGCTCGTTTCCATCCCAGAGCGGGGCACTCCCGCCCCGCCGGGCTCAGCCCCGGGAGACTCTCGGTCTCTCCCCGGCCCGGGGCCCCCATTCTGCCGCGGTGCTCCCTCCGCGCCAGGCCGGGCACGTCCCGCGCGGCGAGGGGAGGAGGGCACTCACCGCCTGGACCACCTTGACCGGCAGCCGCCATCCCCACAGGTGCTCCAGGGTGCAGCCGAACGGGAGGCGGCGAGGCGCCTTCGCCTCCGGTTCCGTGGTCTCGTTGTAGACGGCGCCGTTCTCCATGGCCGGGCCGGGCCGCCGGCTGTCAGCTGGGGAAAACCGAAAGCAAAAGGGAGGCGGTGGCGGCGGGGAAGGCGGGGCGGGAGAGGGAAGGGCGGGCGGCCCCGGGCGGCCCCGGGAGGCGGCGGTTGCACCGGCGGTTGGTCGGGCGGGACAAAGCCGCTTCCTGCCGCCCGCGCCAGCGCGCCCCCTGGCGGCCGCGGGCGGGACCGCGGGGCCGCCTCAGGCCCGGCCTGNCTGCCGCTTGAGGCTACATCCTCTTGTCCTGTCATGAGTTGTCTGAGAGAAGATCTCGACCCCCACTTTGCTACAACCTCCTTTCAGGCAGTTCTAGATATCAGTAAGGCCACCCCTGGGCCTCCTTTTCTCCAGGCTAAACAATCCCAGCTCCCTCAGCTTCTCCTCACAGGACTCGTGCTCCAGACGCTTCACCAGCTCTGCTGCCCTTCTCTGGACACACTCCAGCACCTCAATGTCCTTCCTGAACTGAGAGGCCCAGAACTGGACACAGCACTTGAGGTGTGGCCTCACCAGTGCTGAGTACAGGAGAAGAATTACTGTCTTTGAAGACATTCCTTGTGGTCAATGAGAGAAAATACTCACATCCCCAAACCTCTGCTAACATACCTTTGCCCAGATCAGCTTTTAAAAGGAAGTATAGCTTTAGTTGCCTGCTAAGAGTAGATTGAACCTGTTATATGTAAGCAAAGGTGTGTTATGTTCGCTTCTGTATTATTAATGTAGTATCCTCAGAGCTATTATGGTCCTTCATAGTCAAGTTCAGTTATACTTGTTTAAATCCAAGGAAATGGAAGAATGCTATAGGTACAAAAGGAGGTGATTTGCTTTCTTAAAGTTAGATGTTTAGGAACAGATTCCCTGCTAAGGGAACAGATCAGGCTGTTCAGATGCTGCCTCTCTTTGGGAACCACACAGTGCAGAGGAAGCGTGTGTGCTACAGAGCCCCATGAGGTTGGGGCAACTTTTAACTCTGCCGGGGGACCCTCTTAAGTGGGCAGATGCAGAAGTACAGGCCAGACAAAAGCAGCTGGGCCATGCTCAGTGTGTACCAGCAGGCTGTGTGCCTGACTTCTCCCAGTAAAACAGCACAATTCAGGGGAATATAAAGTGTCCCTAGGCAGGATCATACAGACTTGTCTCTGCCATAAACAATGTTTGGCTGCAGGAATTGGCTTGGAAGGCAAATGAGTAGGGCAAGTCCTGTGATTCCCAAGGCGTGGGAGTTTCCACTAAAATAAACGAGGTATCACCATGGGTGTGTCCTAGCTTCTACCTGGGATTGGGATGAGTCTAACACAGCTCTGTTGGCAGCATCCCAGACTACAGGACTGAGCAGGTAGGTGTAGTCAGGAACATTTGCTGTTACCACTTATAAGTCCCCAGTGCCTTCACTACTTTTTTTCACACCAGTACGTAATAAATAAGATTACATTACAGAGGCTGGCGTCTCTCTTCTGAAGGAAATTTCTTTCTGATTTTCTTTTCTTCCTTGATAATATTTCACAACTGGCTGAATAACTCCAAAGCCAAAAAGCATGTGTCTAGGCTATACTGTGATCTGATGAGGACAGGATTTAACAGAGATAGAAGCAACTGTCAGCTCCTTTAAGGTGTTTAGTAGCATCTACGGCTATTTTGTAGCCATTCCCTTATGAATGTCTTCATGCAGCATGGCTAGATTATGAACACAGATACTGAAAACAACTGAGTTGAGGACAGACTGCTTTTCACGGAGTCACAGAAACACAAAACAAGACTACAAAAGATAAAATAGATGGCAACCTCTTTCTAGTTTCTACTGTCTTTAAGCTGGTTTTCCTGTTCAGGCCCTGGAGAGGGCCTGAACATATCAACACATATATATCAATGATGCATGAATGATAAAGGTTAGCTTGCCATTTAAAGCCTAACTTATTGAGGCCAATTTATTTATTATGTCATGGTGCTCTTCAGAGAGATACAGCAGGTGTTCTTCACCCTTTTTATTGCACTAACTTTCCAGTACAGTATTTTTCCTTTAAAGAGGGAATTAAAACAACAGTTACAGTAAGTAACAATAGTGTGTAATGCAAATAACAGTAACTGGCTGACTGTGACCTCACGAAAATCCCATTCCAGATATATAGCTATTGATTTCCTTTTGGTTATGTGCTACACTTCAGTTTTCCAGAAAAAGAAGTCTTTCTTACCCTGCCACAACCTTTGCTGGAATGGCAGGAGCAGAGCTAAAGGCAGGACATGGTGGCAGAGAAGCAACCTTACAGTTAGATGCTGAGCTGTGGTAACATCTCCAGTCAGCCAGGCACAGAGAGGGACATCAGTGGAAGCAGATTAGTGATGAGTGACCTAGTTTTCTCCCTCATTACATCTCCTCCAAGACACCCTCCATAGTGACCAAAAAGCAACACCAATGGAGAAAGCCCCCTCATTAGAGGAGATTGCAGTGTACACAGTATAGCTGTATGACAGTTACCACTTCTTGCCCCCAGTGTTGAAAAAATTCAAAAAATGTGACTCGAGCACCTTGAAGCAGGTGAGTAAATGCCAGCTACTGCAATAGGGGGGATTCAGGCCACAGCTGCATCACTGTTTTCATCAAGTGAGGCCTAGCGGCTCTTTGGCACTCTCGGTGTTACAATGTGACACTAAAGCCTGAGTCCATCACACTCAAAATTGGGAGCACTGGCCTCACAAATTCTCTAGTTTCATAAATGCAGTTACGGGTTTTTTTGCTTTTCTTGTCAGAAGGCAAGGGAGAAGGAAGTAGAGAAATGGGAAAGCAGCTTAAAAGCCTAAACCACGGAAGGAGACAGACTTCGTTTCCTTGGAAGAGTTGAGAGGAAGAGGTATGTGTTACTGCACAGTTCTGGGAGCTCCACTGGAGACAGCCTGTCTGAGGCACATCTCCCTCCTTCATTTTGATGTTCTCACATGGGCATCTCAACAGCTTCTGTTCAAGACTATCCCCATGTATTACATGAATACAGCATGATTATCTTGCAAATGGGATATTCCAAGTAGTGCAACAACGAGCTCAGCGAAGAATGTGTTGCATCTGCTGAATTTTCTTTAGTTCTTGGGGCTCTATTTTTGTGCTCAACATTGCAACTGAACTTCACAAACCCTGACACCATACTAAACATGCTGGAATGTGTGATTTTTAAACAGCTGAAGATGAAGAATTAGCATTTTAAACAGCTATTACTAAGTATCCCTTACAGCACTAGAGATGAGATCCCTACATTTCCCAAATGCAAGGTTAGGCCAGCTATTCTCAGTGGTTTTCTGCATGTATCTGCATGGCACAGAGAAACATCAAGCCATGAGATATTTGATAGGCAACAGTTCTGCTGTCATAGGTGTCCCACTGCAAACTGTTTGCTCCCCAAGAAAAGACTGCAGCCCAAGAGGCTGCAATTCTTGCATTTCAGAAGTATCTCTAGAAATCTAAGGTTAATATAGTAGCTAGTTCATAAAACCTAAAAGCCATGTGCACATTTCAGAGATTGTAATTTTAAGCTGAAAATATGACCTGCCTGGAAATAAAGTGGACATTTACTCAAAAATGTCAAACTTAAATTTTGCAGAGCAGCTTTATTAGAACCTGTATACTCAAAAGAACTGACGTAGGAACAGGGTAGAGAAGGAGGAAGACAGGATTTACAAAGTTCCCCTGAAACAGCTTAGTTTCAGGCTAATCAGCAACTTGTCTACATAGAACTAGCTCTGAAAGTCTCAAAGAATTTACTTGATTTATATTGTTGCATTTTTTCAGTGTTCATACTGAAAAGCATTTTAAAAGTATTGTTATTAAAATAGCATCCTGTAGTTCTTGCATTACCTCTTTGCTTTCTGCATCTGGTGTGCTAGTCTGAAACTTGGTACCCAATAGCACTAAAGGCACAGAAGAGTGATTAGAAGCAAAATAATGTAATTCGTGCTGTTACTTTTTAAAAAATTGGGGTAATCCCAAACCTAACCTCTCCTCGCCATAGAGAAAGAAAATATTCTTGCCAAATTAGCTTCAGTGTTTTACTAAATTTATTTAGTTTGGTGCCTGACTTGATGGTGAAAGAAGAACAGGGAGCAGGGTTTACCAGCACTACCTTTTGTGAAAAGGGCCATCTGTCAGAGACTGGTCTTGCATGATAGCTGTGGTAAACCCCATCTTAATTGTCTACTCTCACCAAAGCAGTAGGTGGGGGAACTGCAGCTCAAGAGGACAAAGCAACCAGCCCAGGAGTCTTGGTCTCATCAGAGGAAAGCAAGAAGCCAAACATCAGGTTACACAGAAACATTCAGATATAGTTTCCTTTTGTGGTAAATTTTCCCCCCAAACAGCACAAGCAGGCTGCAGATAGGTAGTGACAGCAGCATAAAGAGAATTTGAAGGAGGGAAGCAGGCTACTTTAGTCTTGTAGAATGAGAAGGCATGGTAGAGAATGGTCTTTTTGTAAACAATCATTTGTAAATAGTAATTTAAAAATCAAACAACCAAAGAACTCCGAAGCTATGGGGGTTTAGGGAAAAACATTAGAAGCTTCAAATACACAGAAGTGACATCTGTTTTAAGAAGTGAAATTATGAGTCATTAGTAAGGTTTTCCACTGTCCCAGCCTCCCCAGATAAGGGCACGTGGTGTAATAGCTATTAATGCATTATGTGGCCCATTTTCAGGCTTCATAAAGGGCTTTGTGCTTTGACAGATGCTCAAATGAACAAACTTAGAGATTGCAGGTGTTGTCTTTCAAAAACCTGGACAGTATCCACTAGTTTAAATGTTGCCCTAAAGCCGAAGTTTCACCCTGATGACACATACCACTGCAGCTGTCCAAGAATGGGTCCTGCTCGTATCACCAGAGGATCCTTTCTCTCAAGCACATTCCAAATTCAGTTTGAAATGTACATACAGAACCTAGAGAACTGTTCTGATACCAATACATGCCATGTATCCATAATCAGAAGCCTAAGTTTTTTCTTTCAGACAATTTATTCTATACAGCTGTTCATGAGCGGGTCATGCATTTCCCCATATGCCACTTTTGCTGAATTGTTGCCGTAAGCAAAATTTTAAGGACTGCAGTTAAAGACACAGTTAAGAATATCTACTGAAACTTCTCAGTCCACAATTCAATCTTCTATTTTAACAAGTGTGCCTACCTTGAGGGAGTTCAGTGCACAACAAAATATATGTTGTTAAATAAAATTAGGTATTTTGAAAATATGGAGGTAACTCAGGTCAAGGGAGGTGATCCTGCCCCTCTGCTCAGCCCTAGTGAGGCCACACCTGGAGCGCTGTGTCCAGTTCTGGGCTCCTCGGTACAAGAGACATGGAGCTCCTGGATCAGGTCCCGTGGAGTGGAACAAAGGTGATTAAGGGATGGGAACATCTCTCCCACAAGGAAAGGCTGAGAGAGCTGGGCCTGTTCAGCATCAAGAAGAGATGACTGAGAGGGGACCTCATCAATGTCTGCCAGTATCTAAAGGGAAGGTGCCAAGAGGAAGGATCCAGGCTCTTCTTGGTG
The DNA here is from genome assembly GCA_013397175.1 of Platysteira castanea. Classification (NCBI taxonomy): domain Eukaryota; kingdom Metazoa; phylum Chordata; class Aves; order Passeriformes; genus Platysteira; species Platysteira castanea. The sequence goes on from VYXC01002875.1 coordinate 1,561,772, forward strand.
GTGCCAAGCAATAGGGCAAGAGGCAACAGCCAGAAACTGATGCACAGAAAGTTCCACCTGAATATAAGGAAGAACTTCTTTACTGTGCAGGGGGACTAAGGACTGGAACAGGTTGCCCTGAGAGGGTGTGGAGTCTCCCTCACTGGAGATATTCCAGAACCGTCTGGACACAATCCTGTGCCATGTGCTCTGGGATGGCCCTGCTCAAGCAGAGAGGTTGGACCAGACGATCCCACTGTGGTCCCTTCCAACCTGACCCATTCTGTGATTCTGTGAATTTGCTAGAACCACTATAGAATGCAGGAACTGGGGAAGAAGAGTACTACCACATTCAAAATAAAGAGATTTCTAACTAATCAGAGAAATTAATGTCAGACTTACTGATTTAAAAAAACTAGAAAACCTGAACTCTATTAAAGTGTCTTAGCTATCATTTGATCAGGATATACCTTTTACATTTCCTATTCTAAGGCTGTAAGAAGAAAGTAACCACAAATTTCACAGAGAAAAAAGTGATCTTCAACATTTGTGTACTGAAAGCTTAGGTAAAGTCCTAACCTTGGTGAACTACTACTTCGACAACACACTGCAGCCACTACCAGGATCCTTAGTCTAACTAGCGTGCTTTGAAAACATTGCAGCACAAACCACCCAAAGTCAGATAAGCTAGTTTCATTCCTAGGAACAAACACTGCAGACTTATCCCCTTCCTTCCAGAAACAATATTTTAAGGAAGTTTAAATATCTGCCAGTGATGTTATTCACTGAGAGGTAAAAATATAAAAGCATGTTTTAAGATGTTTTACACCACATCCTTAGATTTAACTGTAAACGAACAAGAACACCATGGCTTCAATGAAAGCTATTTAAATTTGAATGCAGAGAATACTTTATTAACTGATTACAGTTTTGATGACCAATTTTAAACCATAAGTAGTGTGGGAGACATAGTGGGGGACATTAAGGCTGAGCCATATATATATAGACAAATCTGGATACTGATAGTCTGTACATTTAACCTCTGCTTTTTCTTTATACATCTTTTATTCAGTGTCTGAAATTATTCAAAGAGAAAAAAAACCAAAAAAATTGGCCACTAATTTAGTCTTATACTTGAAATGAAATTTTGCATGGGTTTTTGAACGCAGTGTAAATTTCAGTGGAGATCAAACAGGGTTTTTTTTTTAAACCATACTCGCAATGAAGTGTTTAAGTATAACTGGAGTTTGTTGCTGTTACAGATCTGTGCAATTATTTTTCTCTTTCAAAAACTAGCAGTAGATCTCTCATGTAGAGGTTAATCTATTTAAGATAGTATTAAACTTACCTAACAGATTGGGAAATCAATATAAATTAAGTGCCTGTGGTGCGTATCAGTTTTCCTGCTCTAAGCAACCCCTATAATTTAAGCGGACATACTTGCAATTTTACAGAATTACACTGACTTTTCAACAAAACCCAGAAAAAAAATGTTACTATTCTTGCACCGTGAGCAGTGCTCCTACACAATGTGATAACTGTTTTCCATCTGTACAGCTCCCTTTTGTCAAGTTGGGCAACACATATGAAAGAAAGACAGACATCAGTGGTTTGTGTTCTGAAAGATATTTCAGTTCTTTAGTTCCAGTCACTGAAGGAAGAGGCAGAGGCAAGTTTGAATTATCCCAGAAAACTGAACAATTGGTTTTATTTGGTGTCTTCAAGATGCTTCACCTTCTGTGGGAGATGTGGATGACGTAGGAGAGACCATTTCAGGTTTTCGTGAAATTCTGTCCAATTCTGCCTGAACATCTGTTAAAACTGGCTTCTGACCTACAAAATAAATGTGTATCATTCAGTCACATTCATGAAAAGCCTCTAGTATCTTCAATTCTCAAATCAGACAAATCCTAGTAATTGTTACTGCACCCTTTGGGTGCAGAGTAAAGGCGTAAGGCCAAAACTCAAAAGAAACAGAAAGGAAGAACAGTAGAGAGAAAGTCATATCTTCTTGTATTTCTGATTTCTCAAAGCAACTTCCATAATTATATATTAATTGTCAGTATATGAAGAGTTAAAGTAAAAAATACAGAAGACTATTGACTAGCAGTTATGACTACTTCTATACAATTTTCTGTACAATTTGTATTTGAATGTAAAAATCGGGGGTTTCACCAAGCCCTGCAAAACCAGTTTTGTGTACTTGGTCATCATAAACATGACACCGCTGCTCATGGGTGCACACAGACCTGCAGATGGCAAATCTCTTTCTCTCCTCACCCACTGATCTTCTTCCAAACTTGGAATGGCACAAACATTTGTGCAGCCACACTCTAACCTAATTCAAGCTCAAAACACACCATTTCCCCCCACTCTTTTAATTCTTACTCCTCAGTCTAGGTTTCTATCCCACTATGTTCTATAGCAAGAATGGAGGAGATAATATGGGAAAAGGCAGTGCAGTATTAAGACTCCAACACCATGACAAGTATGCACAGCATCTGTAAAGGAATGTTCTGACACACGTGCAGGTTGTAGCAGTGTCCCAGCATCCTTTCTGAAGATGCAAATTAACAGGAACTATCTGTAAAGGTAATTTCGGCCCAATGTACTTTGCTGCTCTTCAGATCATTTAACAAACGATAATACTGTATCAGAATCAAAGCAGCTAATGTTCCAACTAATAAGCAGAGGAACTTCCCAAAGCTGCTGAGGAAGAAGTAATTCTCAAATCCCAAACTACTGTCTTAAAGACAATATTCAGATTTGAAAAGTGAGTCCCACAGATATCACTAAATACAAGACAGCAAACACAGGAAGGTGAAGAGGCCACAGCTAAGCCAAATTTATTAGTATTTATGGTAATTCCTTGAAAATGTAGTCCTTTCTGATGTTAAACTGGCTGTAACAGTAACCCTTCATTTGTTGCATATCAGGATATTTCTGAGAACCGTTTTGCTCCTTTTGAATTCTATCCTTGAAATTTCTGCCACAGCCCCAGACAGAACACTTTTCTGGAGTGCTGCCTCTGTTTACTTGGCATCACCCAAACCTGCTGCGAGCCACTCCCCACAGGATTTTTCAGTGAGTGCTCTCTGTGCCTCATATTGCGTCAGCTGCATTTGTTTGAACAATATCCATACGTTGTTCAAACTGGCACTGCTGACTTTGCCTGCAGCACATTAAGAAGCACTCAAACTTTGCTTAGCCAACTGCGTTTTGCACTTAAAAAAGGGAAGTGTGCACAGGTGAAAAAAATTCAGGCTTAATCTACACAAAATGTTAGTGGGAAGTGTGAAGTACCAGTGAAACACCAGCACTGTCCCTCAAGTGCAGCATTACTAACCTCTGGGAAGCAGGGAGGGAAGGTGTCTGTGTACATATGCTCTTAAGTAATACAGAAACATTTTAAATTGGAATAGCAAGAAATGCCAGTAGTCCTTCATCTAGCTTTAGCACAGTCCCTATTAAACATTTTTAGATTAATAATGATTATTAATCACCTCATATATACACAGCTGTCAAAAGAAAATACATAAGTATTTTTACAGGCTGTCACCAAACTCAAAGTGCTCGTCACATCAGAGCTAGAACACCAGTGAAAGAAAATGTAAAGCTATTTAAAAAATGACAGTATTGTTAAAAAGAATCAACTTGAAATTCAGTCCCAACTTATTTGAATAAGATTAAAAGAGGCTTTTGGCATAAGCCATTTTATTGGAATGATGGGAACAAAGGGAAAAAATGAGGAAGACATGATTCACACTTAAGCAACTACGTGAAGATTTTTTCTTTGCTCTTCCGAAAGCCATAAAAAGGCAATACTAAAGTGCTGTGAAAACAAAAGCAAAAAGCCATATAGAACATAAAAGCATATATATATATAAAGCATTCAGTTAAATATAGCAGTGTTCATACTTCTGATAACCATACTAATAAGAACAATTAATCACTCAATTTAGATTGAGTCAATCTTTTTGTTATTAATCATACCTGACTTTTTTGCTGATGGTGGTAAGTTGCTGCCAGCACCTCCAGTGCCACCTCCTCCTGGACTGCCACCAACACCACCAGGGCCACCAGGAGAACCAGTTTTCTTGCTCAGGAGACTATTGAAGAAGTTAGCCAGGACTCCTTCAGATGTAGCTCCAGCTATAAGGGGAAGAAGGAAAGAGAAACAACAACACAAAACCAACACAGATTTTCTAAGTAAATACTGATTTTGTGTACTAATCAATCTAAATAAGCATATTAAAGCAAGCAGGCAAAGCAATTATTTTACTTCGCCAGCTGCATTTGTGTCCTCATAAGAAAAGGTACCTTTCATATTGGGATCAATCTTTTTTGACCCAGTAGGGATAGGTGTAACACTGGCAACATTCGATGTTACAGATCTATTTGGTGTCCTAGGAGATCCACCAGGAACTCTTGGTGAGGCATCCTATTAAAAAAAACCAAAAACCAAAAACAAACCAGCAAACTCAAAGTGTAAGAATACATGAAATGAAGCATTTTGTTACTTCTCACAGCTCCCAAGCTTTTGTATTTTAAATGTAGTATCTCATGCAACTGAAATGACACATTTAGATTTTGCTGATTGTGTACAAGTTTTTTCACACTCGTAGAACATTGTCAGAACTATTAACTTTAGTGTAACTAAAGCCATAGAGAAGCTGTTTATTTCATCCCGATGAGAAACCTGAGAATCCATCTATTACTCAGTAATGTCTCTGACCATAAATGCATTCTAATATATGACAAGGAAAGCCAGGACCTTTAGCCCTTGCTGTCAGTGTAAGTTGTGACTCGCTGTGAAGTGTCATAATTTTAGAGCACTATGAGACTTTAAATGCTATGTAGTTTAAAACAATTGGATCAAACAGTATTTGACAGTGCAGATAAAAGCAACCCTCTAAATATATAAAAGCTAATGATTTTCATGTGTTGATATTTAAAATTTTTATTACTAACCACTGGCCTTCCTGCAGCAGTAGGTGGTTGTTTCGCCAGCTGTGACTGCAGAAAAACAAACATACACATGAAGTGTTAGATATTACAGTGACCAAGAATACAAACCCAAGTTGGTATTGAGAATGTTGTTAAATGAAACTCTTGTTGCTTGTTTTATACACAGAAAGTTACCTGCTGCTTCATAAGAAACACTTGGTCATCCTCTGCTACAATTTCTTTTTCATGAACAAACTGCAATACAAAAACATGAGCATCATTTTTACTAAAAGAAAGAAAGAAAGAAAGGTATTTTCTTTTTTAATTGCTGGTGAATATGACCAGAACATTCACTAATGAATACATGTACAAAATACTATGATTGCTGCACATCACATTTTTCATATTTAAGACTGCTGCTTCATGATTCCATTTAGGCCAAGTTAATTAGAAGTGAAATACAATTATCATTAACTCCTTTGACCTGTCAGGCATAAAGCCATAGATACATTTGTAGAAAGACCCACTAAATAGTTCATTTAATTGTTCAGTAAAAAGGAATGAAGTAAATGGTTACAAGGCACATTGAAGGGTCTCAGGATCAGTAAGAAGCATTCATGGATGCACACTCTGCATCATGCCTCTGTCTCTGTTAATTTATTGAGGCCTCATCTCAGCATTACTTTATAGGTAACTATGGCAAACATAACTCTTCACCTGTGTTGCATTACACAGCTGTAGGAACTGGACACAGACATCTCAGATCCCAGCTCTATGCATCAAATCGCAAGCACTCTCCCTCCAAATAAGCTCATCAAAAATTTTGCCCATCAAATATTTTGCCAAGCAAGCATGGCAAATATCAATATCAAAGTTTATAATCCTGGCCTGAAGTCTATAAGCATGCAAAAGGAAACAGTGTCAGTTATATTTTCCTTGGATACCTATTTAATAAGTCTTGATATTTTCCCCAAAGATTGCAGAAAGGACATAGTATTAGTCTTCTCTGCTAAAATAATTCCCACTTTAAAATAAGATCAGTTACAAAATCTTAACTCTGTTAGAAAAAAGCCATAGAAATATTTGCCTTCAATAACCTCTGTGTGCATGGGAGTCCACTGCTGCTGGCATTTTGTTCAACAACCTCACATATGTTTACAGGTCGTTCTGCCAAGGCCTTTTGTTAGATAGTACAAGGGAAAACACACTGAATATATGCAGAAGCTGTTTTCACATCTTTATTTTTCATTTTACACTGTCTCAAGCTTTCTTATTTTAAATACTCCAGAAGGAGCAGACAGCATTACGAGGTTATAAGCAACTCTGAGCAAAATGAAATGTTCTTAAAAAACACCAACTCAACCTGAGAAACAGGTAAGCCACATTTAGGCTTTTCAATACCAAATATGTCTTAAAAGCAAAACAAGTGTATTTGTAGCCTTGAACAATGTAACAGCAGCAGAAAAAAAAGTGTAAGCTGAAGAAGAGCTATACAGAACAAAAATACATAATGATCTTCTTTGTTAACTAAAGAAAAACTTTAAGAACAAAATAAGATGCCCCCCCCATTGGTACATCACACTTATGATAAGCTGCAAGTATAGTCTCCATGAAAGAGAAACAGACAAAAAAAAACAGACAAAAAACTGACAGGCAAATAAATAGCAAAGAAGTTAAATGCCAAGACAGCCTACCTTTCTAACTGGTGGTTTTGTTATGATATCTTCAAAATTGTCATCTGCTTTTAGTGTCTGAAAGTTCTCATGCAATATTCCTATCTTCTTGTCATTATCCCAACCTGCAGGACTAGAGAAAGGATTATTTGGCTTAAAATTCTATTGCTACTTCAGGCTATTCCTGCATGCACTCCTGAATTCCACACAGCTGAAAGCCAGGAAAGCTGTCATAGTGCCCATTCTCCCCATATGCAAGGTGGTTATTGATCAGTACAAGCAGGTAGAGACTGGTTCACTACAACAGAGAAGAGGAAAATCTCTGAGCTTAACATTTCCCTTTGGAACAGTGAGTGTTTGTAATCTTCATCCACTGGCACTCACCAAATTCCAACTCATGAGAATGTTACATGGAGCTTTATAAAGCATAAACCAAAAAAGGCTCTAAATGCTGCTTTACAGTATTGCAGATACATTTTATACCCACACACACACACACAAGAGTGCAGACGACTTATATAAATACCGCATCTTTTTCCACAACAACAGCTGGAACATTGAAAGGAAATCCGTACAACTTCTGGACTATATATTTATACACTAAATCAATGTTTTTGTTTTCTTTTACTGAAGTGTAAATAAGTGCTGCCCCATCTGAATAAACTTGTTAAAGAAAACTTAGTTTAGTGGCTAGTAAGAGATACTAAAGTAATCTTTAAACTATCAAAAAAGGGTCATCTACTTGGTAGAATTTTGAAAGGGAATACAAAACCAAAGCAAAACAGGTCAAATAACTTCCAACACTTCCTTTTGAAATAAGCTATTAAGTAATTTAAATCGACCTTTCTTTCCTTCTGCATTTGTTTTAGGCCAACTCAGCTATTGATTTTCAAGTAAAGTAAAGGCTCTTCTTGCTTTCAAAGCCCCTCAGTACCAATGGTTTCACTATGATACCTTTAAAACAGTCTTCTGCTTTTAGTGAACAAAAGTTTTCATGCCATATCCTTATATCTTCTCATTATCCTACCCTGCAATCACTGTAGCATTAACAGCAGCAGTTTCAAAAATGCCAAAGATCTTCCACTTTCCCATCTGGGTTTTTTAATTAGGGGAACAAGCTCTTACATTATACAGTGATCTGCTTTTAAAGGAAATGAAGGCAAACGAGTTTACTGTGTATCAGTAACTAAAAGATCAAGAGAGTGCTTAGTATTCTAGCACGGTTCAGTATCAAATTAACACATTTTATGCACAGGATTAATAAAAGAGTAATTTTTACTTTGGGATTATAAAAATACCAACTCCCTAATTTATTTCTACATGCCTGCAATTCAAATCCTAGAACAAAGTTACATAATGGGGTCTGATTCCTATTCAGTGAAGTTTAGAATGGAATTTCAAATTGTACATATTGGCATATGCAATCATGGAAGCTAATCCCTGCTAATATTTTGTATTCTTCCTCCACACACAAGAGTTTTTACAATTACCCATAATTCCATTTTGAAAAATTATGTCTTGGAAGCCCTTGGAAGGAAGTGCCATTTCAACTCAGGTCTCTGGCTCTTGAACTAATTTTTCCATCTGTCACCCCCTGTCCCTCCAATAGCATTTAAACTTCCCTTTACCACAGCTCAAATGATGACACAATGTAGGCATGTTACTGGCAGCTAAAATCTAGATCTCAGCATGTCTAGCTGACTAAACAACACTAGACAGTATTTTATACACTTCTTCTAAAAAAATGAAGTTTAAAAATAATTATAGCACAGCAACAGCTTTTGTACACTGTATCTGTACCAATACAAGAGAAGTCAATGGCCCTTGCCTACAGCAATTCACACTTCTTTCCTTCCCTCATAATCTCCTCCTGTGGAATTACTGAGCATGGAGGAGACTGCATATTTGGGACAAAGCAAATAACCTGCCTTATGTGCATCTGGAGAAAGATCATACTTAAGTGAATTATCTTGTTATTATTTTAGGAAGCTTGTCAGCTAAGATGTGCTGTTCTGCAAACTGACTCCTAACTATGGAAGTGGAGGTAAAGAAGAAATTCATGGTAAGGGGACATGCTAGAAACTCTTATAGCTCTGTAAAAAAAGTAAAAGAAACCACAAAAGTTTAATTCAACACTGCCCATAGGGGTAGCTGAAGCAGACTGCCAGCTACAGTACAAGAGTTGCATCCTACTTTGGTACAGACGTAAACATTCTTTTAAGCTCATCGTAATTAATACAGACATGGAATTGAGTCATTATATCATCTTTATGATGTGTTAAAGGATACACTGTAAGCAAAACCGTCTGATATGTGACTGAATGAAGTCAAAGTGTTCGTCTCTGTAGTCATGCTCTTTTTCCAGAACACTGATGGCATCACACTGTCAAAATAAATACAAAATTAATATACTGCTTTCACCCACCTGCTAAAACAGCAGTGCTTCTACATATCCAGTTCACAAGGGGAAAGGGAGGTGGGGTGGGGTAGTGCAGAGGAAAACAAAAACCTGCTAAGATAGTTTAGAAGCACAATTGAACCTTTTTGGTTTTAATAATATATAACTGGATGTGCACGTACTGGGGTCAGTACTAACTTGAGAGTTCAAGTGACTGGAACTTTTCATTCACTCTCCCTCCCCACTCCAATGCAGTAACTCAAAATCTCTGTTGAAAACTTACTACTAAATGATATCATAATTTTTTACCCAATTTTTTTTTTGCACACTGTGGCACTAAAAGACTGTTTTTAATCCAGTTACTAACCAGCTCTTTGCAAAGGGAGGCAAAAGCGAGGAATGTGAAAGCAGAAAAAGAAAAAAGGTGTGGGGGTGGAGGAAAGAATAGCAGGAAACTAGCAGGTGGGAAAAAAAAGTGCTGTTCAAATGAGAGGGTTAGCCTTCCAGAGAAGGAACAGCATATGCATCAAAAGGTTTATGCCTTCCCTGCGGGCCAGCAGAGGCTGCAGATGCAGTATGCTTAATGTCAATGAGAACTGAGGAGCTGGGGGGGAAAAAATAACAAAACCAGATAAAAAATAGCCACAGGAAAACCACACCATTGTTTTCTTTACATTCAGAATATGTTACATATCTAACAGAAACCAAAACGGATCACATAAACACCCTAAGAACTGAGGAAAGTTAACAGTGCAGCACTTCACTAACTACAACTCTCAAAGAAGTTAATATTCAGAAAAATGCCAGAAATATTAAAAAAAACTTAACACTATTTGCAGAATATGGAGGACTGTGGAAATCAAGGGGAATTCTAGTCGCTTATTGACTAGCTCCTTTCTGTGAGCAAAACCAGGTCTGAGGTATTTCTCAATTCCGTGAAAACTGGTAGAACTAAAGGAAAAGCCAATTCCAAAATAACATTAAATAATGGGTTCCAGAAGATAACCAACCTTCAATATTAAACACTTCTAAAGAGTTCTTAAGTGAGGTAATCAGAATAACTTAATAACCATGTGCTTCCCACCCCAATCCACAATTGACAGAGTTACTTAAACAAAATATGCAAAAAACCTAAAATGTGAAACAAACCTTTGTACAAACTACTACTACTGGAATGCCTAAGTTACATGTTAGTGTATCTGCACCCAGGGGTAAAATCACACTGTCATCTTTGTCTTCCTGCAATGAAGTATTTCTTCTCTGTGGAGAAGCTGGAAAATCCTCGCCTGGTTCTATATACTCCTGGAAGTCTCTTACCACTGAAAGTAAAAAAAGTTACATTAAAACATCAACTGCTTGATTATTTCAACAATGATTTCCACTGCCATTGATCTCTAGCACTGTTGATTGTATAGTACTTCTGCATCTTGGTGTTGAAAAAATGGAGCATGCACCTAGTCCTGGCTAGCTGTTGGCTCTGTGCAGCACAAGGGAGAACGAGGAAGTCTGAGATCTCCTGGATCAGCAGCCAGAAGAACATGATCAGACAAAACTGTCCATAAGGACAACATGAAACCATTTTTATTCTATCATTGTAAAACCACTAGGCAGTTGCTACTAAGGATTACTGTTTGATCTGTTTCCTAAAGTTTCCCTCCATTCTTCTTGGCAAAGTTAATGGAACAGTTTGTCAGAATAAACAGAATTAAGCCTAACACAAACTGCTTAGCTGCTATTGTATACCAGGTTTTACCTACAGACCCTTTGTCCATACTTCACTCTCTGTACAGTGACTCAAGAGCAGTAACAACAAAAAATAATAGAATACACAAACACTAGTTTAAACTAGCTTTATAATTAGTTAATAGCATATTAAACATTTGGTATGCTTTAAAATTATCAGATATTACTTTAAAATGTAGCAAGCTGGTTAAGTTACATTCTAACTTTCTTTTTTCTAATTCTTGTTGCAAGTCCTTGTCACGTTCCGCTGCACACACCCAAGCCTCTAATTACATGGTCACTTACTATTCCTGCAGTCAGGGATGCAATGTGAGGCATAAAACGTCTGAACCTTTCCCATCACACTGCTGTTCCACACAGCAGAAACAAGGCTCTACCAAACCAAACTACTGCCTACTATTCCATGAGTAGAACATTCTGATTCAGCAAAAGAAGTCAGGCAGCAAGGTAGCTCAGCTGCATCATGCACAGGGGCATCAGAAGATCCTCACTTGTGTGTTAATCCACTGCTACCTTCACAAAACTGACTGAAGCCCTCAGAGTTCATACCTAGAAAAGCATCTGTGCAATTAACAGAGCAAGACTTACTTCAATACCCTAGAGGAGAATTTATATTAGGTCAAGATTATTCAATCTTTCTACAGATCTTGGAGTTCACAGTAACAAAAAGCACATGAACAGGTTATCATCTCAAACTGCCAACCCAGGCTCTAACTCAAGGAATGCTGCTGCTTCAATTCTGGTCCAAAGGGCTCCAAAGACCCTCCCAAATTAACTGAATGTATTTGAAACTCAGAATTCTCACCGTGATATGCCATTCATTCTACAGTGTCTTTCCTGTACAGTATCCTGGCTGTTCTGGGATAATTGCATAAATCATGCAGTGGATTCCTAAAATTCCCACTGTATCATCATAATATACTAAATTTAATGTAAGTAGGGAAAGCAGTAAAAAGGAGGATTGATTTAGTATATCACAGTTCCAAAATTGTGGAATACAATCTCAGGTCTTCCTTAGAAACACAATTTCATTGAACACAGATTAATTCAGTGAAGAGGAAGAGCTATTTCAACCCTTCACGCACATCTGTTATGTATCCCCAAATGCCTTTCTGTACCAGTTCTAGTCCTCCCATGGTGTTTTTGAGTGGAGTTAAGCTGCTAGAACTGAAGACAAACACAGCAGCATACCTCCAGAAAACTATATGCACAAACCCTCAGTAGAATTCAGTCCTGGTAGCGAGTTAAATCAGCTCTCAGGAGCACTGAGCCTGACACAAGAATCTAGTAGGGTCCCGTAGCCAAAAGTCAGGAAAGCAACATTCCCTCCTCCTTTTGGCAGTGTCAAGCTCCTGCCCGCCTAGCAATGCATGAAGTCACATCATAACAGCACCAAAACAAATACCAGCTTCCAGTCACATCTGGATCATGTCCAGGGCCTCTGTTATACCCAGTGTTCAGACTACTTATATCTGTAAGAATTAGACCAGATGTTAGAAAACCAAACCAGACAAAACTAAATGGAGTAGCATTTTTTTCTTGACTCATTTAATTGCTTACATTTTCTGGATTTTGTAGAGTTTCTCTATTCTGTTCACTCAGTAAAGAGGCAAAACTATCAGCTATATACCTCTGATAACATAGGTACTGTATCCATACTTTCATCCCACAAAAGCCTCCCCTGAAAGTGTTTGCAGGGATGTTTAATACACATTAACTAACATCCAAAATCCAACCACAAAACACATCCAAGAGAGCTCAGCTCTTCCCACCTAAACAACTTCTTGTGGAAGATATGATTCTCAAGGATACTTCCCTTAGAAGAATCCCTCTCCTAAAGGGACAAACAAAACAATTAATATTCCCTTCGCCTCCTTCCAGAGTATCTACAACTGTCACCTTACATTCCACTTCATCACAGCACAGCTACAACCTGCATTTCTAAATTAGCATAAGCACTCATTGCTTAAGAATGTACCAGTTAGAGTGCAACTTCAGACTTTAAAAGAAAGTTTAATCATGCTATTTGATCTCAACACACAGCTTTCTCAAATGCTCTTCTGTGTAGTAATTCACCGAGAGATGAATGGGAAAGACTCAAATTCTGCTACCTGGAGGGAAATACAAAAGGTTGCTCAAAAGTAATATGGAGCTATAATGTGAGTTAAGTCAGCCAGTTTAAGAAATCCTGCAAAATCTTTGCGTTCTGCATGTTTAAAACTAAAAAGACAAGACACTGACAGAGCAACAAACACATAGCTCTGCTAACATCAATAATAACTATGATAAAACTCTTCAAGTGGAAAGGGCCCAGCAGACATGGCCATGCTGCCATGAATCCTCTCAACATTTACAATTTTGGTAGGCACAGAACAGGTCCCAGATTCTCTAACTGGCTAACTACAGGAACAGTTAAGAAGCTGATGTAGTGATCTGCCTTTAAACAAATAAATGAAAAACTGAATGCTTAGAAGTTTGGGGGTTTTTTTTTGCTTGGTGAATCATATCTAGAAAAATACATAAAAAGCAAGACTGTAATTTCAGCTGTGTTCATTCTGAAAGTTTTTTCCCCCCTACATTGTTATTCTGTTAGAAAGAAGTACTAGTATTGTTCATATAGCTATTTGAGACTTATCTGAAGCTCAACTTGCTTGGTAAGTTCTAATTTTAAATAACACTTCCAAAGAATGAAAAGGACTGCAATGGAGAGATTAAATGGTGCAGAAAGCATTAAGCATATTTAAATGGATTCCCGTGTATTTTCCGAATACTCACACTTTTGCTCCATTTCTTTCATTTCTTCAGGAGGAATTTTTAACTTGTCAATATGTTCTCTTACAACACTTGCCCATTTTTGTAAAGAATCCAGTGCAGTCCAAGGTCTAGACATGTCTACTACCAACATAACTAGAGTGTCCTTTAGAGAGTTTGCCTCCATTGCAAATTTAAGAAGACCTTTGTGATACAGGTCACCATCCAAAATCCATACATTACATCTTGTTTGGTCTACAAAAAAAAAAGGAAAAACATGTAATGAGATTTACTTGAAACATACCATACATAACAGCTATTGAATGTTCTTTGGACATGTAAAATACAAGGAAGAAAGCAGATAATGTTTTATCAGTCCATTGAACATACATAGCGACACAGCAAACTGCAGCTTGTGGGGAGACAAGCTCCTTCTATTTCAAACCCTAATGTTTAATGGCTGATAACATCTTTAACACATTATCTGAAAGGGAGGGTCCAGAGAAAGCATTCAACATTTCCAAAATAGTTGTTCACCATTTTTGAGCAGGAAAACATTTTTGTGAAGATGTAACTTAGAAAAGTAGAACTAGGTGAACTCAGCCATTTTTTCGTGGCTCTTGGCCTGCTCAGCTCTCAAAGACTGCCATCTCCCCTTCAAAACTCCATGTGACATGCCTAGATAACTCTTAAGAGTATAGAATGTACCTCGTCCACTCAAAAACCTGAGGAACTGCAAGGTTTTAATGATTGAGATTGACTTAACAGTTACTCTTCCAATCTGCAAAAGGACAATTACCATACAAATAGACCATCCCACTGTTTTTCCCCCCCAAAAATATCACAATACTACAAATTCACAAACACTTGTGCAGTAAAGGAAGAGCTGTTGATTCAAAATTAGTTGGCTTAATATAGTTACATTTTCCCTTCAGGTAAATTTTTATTATTTGTTACAGAAGTTCTGAGAAAGACATTTAAATCAAACTCCCAATCTTCTTAAATATGGTTCCAAGTCAACTTTGAGACCAATACCCAGACATGAATGTCAGGAAAGCAGGTGATTTCAGGAAAAAAAAAAAGGATCAACTTCTTCTGGTTCTCTTTCTACATGTTTGGGATTTTTTTATAGTATACACAAGAATTCCCTTTTTTCTCAAAGCTTCCAGTATATCCTTATTCACACACCATCACTCCAGGTATTGGGATAGAAAACAGAATCTTAAACACACTTTTCTAGTCATACCTGCACCCAAGTTTTTGGGTTTTCTTGTTTGTTTTTTAAATCTCATTTACCATTGTGCACAATTTCCTACCCATCAATCCATGTAGTCTTCCAGATTGTGTGCCAGACAGACAAATGTTTCTCTGTAGGTTCAGGGTAACTACTTGCCACAGTAATTGAAATGGAAGACAGAACCCTGGGCACCTTCCCCTCCAGGCCTGAGGAGCACACATCTATTCAGAATGTTGCAGCTAAGTCTGCTTCCCTGGTCTGCTCTTTTTAGCTGTTTCTTTTGACAGGTTCCTCTCCTCCTCTACCACTTAAGTGGTCGGTCATTCACGGTGTCTACCGAAGAAATTACACAGACAAACTTCCTTATGTGACAAATCACTTCTGGCATAAGCTAGACTCCTGCATACTATAACGACAGAAAAACATCCCACTGTCATTTCAAATATCACACTACTGAACTGTTGCTTTCAAACTGGTTTAAGATATTGTTATAAATACAGACTCACCATCTCGGTCTTCATCATGCACATTTAAATACAAATACTCCATTCCTCTTCCTTTTTTGTACTCCTCTATTCCTTGAATTTTTCCTATTAAGCTAGTTTTACCTGCTCCATCTTCACCTGGAGAGACAGAAGTAAGAAACCACTCAGTCTTTAATCACAGTTACATATTAAAAACCACCTGGGGCAAGACGAAAACCATATCCTAACAGGATGAGTGAGCTCACTGGAGTTTTGGAATACAGCCGAAACCATCCATCTGTTCTAAGTGCATGTCTCAGCTTCAAGTATTAGTTCTACTTATTGGTAAATGCAATTATGCCACTAACTATGCTACCTGAAACAGGCTCTTATACCCATCTTTAAAAGGATATGCTAAGGAGTAGGTAAACACCTCAAACAATTTCAGTCTTTCAGCTATAACCAAAGTAGTAATGAAGTTTTTCTAAAGTAGAATTCAATTCACAGTAAGCTCCTCTTACAATTCAGAACTCTCTCATTTCAAACAGCACATTGAGTAAGGCAAATCTGTTATCTCAGCTTCTATGTATTGGTTTCTTTGAATATTTTCTCTTTTATAGGTCTCAAGAAACCTTAAAAAGAAGCGACAAATAGTAAACTCACTGCCTTACAATACACGTGTGTATTTGGATAGCACAGAGAGACAAGCTTGCAATCCAGATCCATTCACTCCTATTCTCTCCCCTCCAAAGGGAGCTTGGATAACCACTGAACCTTACAGCATATGCACAACGTAAACACCTCAACTACTGCCAGAGACCCTTCTTGAAAAACTTCATTTGTAGTCATAGGTCTCAGAGCTGGAAAACTTCATGTGCAGTTTTTCCAGTTCAAAAGAGTTATCAAGCTGAATTTGCACACGAAGCAGAGTTTTGCCAGTTTGTTTTTTTCTCTAATTTGCAGTATGATGAGTATATAACAGACATTAGAAAATTCTTGAAACTCACTCACAGTTTATAAAATCAAGGTTAATCCCAGGTCCCTAAGAAGCACTTTATCAATTTTGTGTCAAACAAAACATTTTTTTTCCAAGTCTCTCCTAGAGAGGGAGAGTCTAAACACTTGCTTTCAACCACATAACAAAGACAAAAGTTCAAGGGCAGTACTTTTCACTGCTAAACACAATGAAGTTTTCCCTTTAAAGAGAACTGACCATGATCTTACAGATGTCACTACAACTACATTAAAAACACTGTAGCTATAACCACTGGAAAGAATAGAAACATCATACTTTGATAGACTGATTTTGAATTTGCTTAACATATCATCCCCAAGATTGCCACATTAAGTCTTCAATTCAGAGGATAACTTTATTTTCATATTTCACTAACACTGGAAGACATAAGACTGCTTATTCTAAGGTGTCCAGGGAATTTTACTCAATGGAATGAAAAGGCTGTTTTAAATGAAATATAGTTTGAGAGAGAGAGAGAAAGAAATAAGACCAGAACTGAAGTTTAAAGTCTTTCAGGCAAGTTAAACGAAAAATTAAGTTGTATCACTAACTTTTTCACAATTTAAGGGTTCATTTCTGAGCTCCTGTATTAAATCAAGATGTACATGAGCAAACAATTACAGCTAATTTTAAATAACCATTGGAAAGCAGCATTACTTTCTAGTCATACATCAAGCTTTTCCTCTTGTAAGAATATCTTTTGAATAACTGATGAAGAGTTCAAGCTTCATCACCACTGATGAATTACAATTCCTCCTCTGCCCTCACCTCTGTACTTATCCAAGCTTCTTAAAATTGTCATCTACAAATAACTGAGAAGACTTTATTAGCTGCTGCTCTGACATGTTATGAAGCTGCTTTAACTTTTGCCAGCAATGTCTGTATGATTCACTGTGCTATTTTACCTTTCTGAATTGGCAGCTTCAATTAATTCGTGCCAGCAGAAGGCTCAACAGGTAAGACAAATCAAAATCTGTTATGCCTTCTAATGAGGGGTTGCACTTAAGAGCTTTCTGAGTTTCTCAGAACAGCTGACTTCCAGCTACGTTCTTTTGCATACTAGAGTTTGATTCACATAGGTGACAATAAAGATTTTCAACCTGCTTGAATTTGGGAAACTTTAGTATCTCCTGCGAAGTGTATCTACCAGCTCCTAAAGTAGCTGCAACAAGTCTAAAAAACACCTGCGGTTGTAGAGTTCTGCATCTGATAAAAGATACACTGAAACAGTCTAAACTAAAACATACCTGTACAGATGCTAATATCTAGACAACTATTGTTACACAGTGCTCATGCTAAGCAATATAGGCAAACTTGAAATATACATCCCACAAACCCCTTACTTGTCATGGCTCTCTGTTATGTCATTTCCTCTCCACCCTCGTATTTCAAAATGCCTAAAATAAATTGGAGTTCAATACTGTTGAATTAATAGCTTATGGCAAAGTAAGAGCTGGAATTTTATTTCCCCCCCCTACACTGAAAGAAGTTTTACCAGTAGAGCACAAGACAAATTTGATTTGATATAAAATCAGTACCTCTGGACACATATGCACACACAGTAGTAATTTCAGCCTTCCATCACAGAACTACTTGAATTTAATCTGTTCCATGAAGAAGCCTATCTACTCCCTTCTCCTTAGCAAATATTCACCCACTTCAAAACATCAAGATCAGGCAGGTGGATCACTGACATATATAACAGTGCTGTACAAGTTACTGCATGCAGAGAACAACGCTCATCTTTCACTAGGGAAAGCGAGAACGATGCATCAGTGAAGTCTGAAGTTAGCAATATATAAACCAACTAGTTTACAAACAGGATGACCCACTTGCAAGGGTATAAGATAGCTGCCTAGCCAAATGTGCCCCACTCCACAGGGGATCCAGAGCTCTTGACATATTTAAGCCAAATTAGAGTCAGTATTATTTAAAAAGCTGTGAGGAAGTGAAAACAGGACCATCATTTATGACACAAGGACTTCTTCCTTTTTGCTCAAACGATTGATCATAAAAAGTGAGGAAAAGAGAACTGTCTTGGCCAAGAGAATACAGAATCATAACAGAATAGTTTGGGTTGGAAGGGTCTTTTAAAGGTCAGCTAGTTCAACCCCACATTAGTGTAACCCAACATGCTAAGACTTGAGGTTTCACCTACTTCCTATGTGTAGTATGTTGTGTACACCTTTTGAAATCATGACAACTGCAAATGTATCTGTATCCTTGTTGTTATTTTTTCCCAACCTAAAGCCTTCAATAAAAACCACTTGAAAAGTCAAGACACTTTGAATATACTGAGTTATGCTAGGAAAGAGCAGCAGCAGATTTTTGCTTTGTAGCTACTCTTTAGCAAGAATATCAAAACAGAAAATCTTAAACCAGTGTTCATCTAAAACTCCTAGACAGTTATTAGAAATCTCGTTATCAAATTCAAAGCACTAACTTATAAGACTTCTCAAAACTCAAACATTTTGTTGTAATGCCTTTAGTATGTACAGAATCTTCTCTCCCCCTCAGAGGAGAGGGAAATATATGTGAGGAAATTAGAGTCTATTAGCTGTTGCAGGTTTGATGGATAATGCACAATGTACTAATACAAGTAGCATTAATTGCTACCTGGGACATATATAAAAGTATATATGTTTAGAAAAAATGTCAATCACAATACATATATATATACATAAATATATGGCTTTTCAAATTACAAACCTTAAAACATTCAACATATTTACCTTTTTTTGTTTGTCTCTGCATATCTCTATAGTATATGAAAAAGTAATGCTGCTTAGTTTCAGACAAAAGGAAAATTTCATATTCTCTAGGCTCAAACATCACTGCGTATTAATATTATGAAACAAACCTTTTTTTTCAAGTGCTATTGAAGCAATATATAAAAAAGAGCCTTATGCATCTTCAAAAAGAACTATCATCATCCTCCACTTCATTTCAGAATTTTAAGATGGAAAATCCTGTAGTTTCTTCTTTATTTACAACTCTGGGATGATGGAACTGACTTCCATACATAGGCTTATGGAGCAAAACATTCCTGACATAGCATTTTTGATATAGCATTTGAAGGTAGAACAAAAATCAGGTAGATTTCGCATCCTTCTTTTGCAAATAACATAAACAGGCCTCCTTTTGCAGAGTAAATACTAAAGAACAAAAATTCTCCATTATACCAAACTGCACTCACACATTAATACAACAGTGAGGAAACAGAAGTGATGTTTCTAGCAAGCAGTGCTATGCACCAAAGCTGAACACAAGTAAAAGAGAAACAACAGATTTAATTTTGCACAAAAGTCAGGCTAGGAAGCAGCTGAAACAAAGCCAAACCAATCTGCTTACACACAGTATTTCACTGTCTTGTTAACAAAATGGAAAGTCTTATACTCAACTAAACAAATGCTGTCGCATTTTTATCCGCACACTGCTACTACTTCACTCCTTTGATGGGCTCGAGTTTGGGGTTGTGAAAGCTCCTCTGTCCAAGGTGCTACTCTGTCCACAAAACAGATTTTGACAACATCCTTATTTTTGCTGCCCCCAAACATACAGGAAACTGTAATAAAAGAAACCCTTCCCAGCCTCCTCCCTTCTCACTACTCCAGGCAAAAAGCATGTTTACTGAGCAGAAAATCAAGATTCACTAAATGATCTGCCACAATACAGAATTTAGCAGAATGGTCACCCCTAGACAGGAAGGGTGGGCAATGAGGTGAATGAATCTCCTTCTGCAAATGCAGGCAAACAGGCACTTACCTACATCCTGCTACACCAACTGTTCTGCCATAAACTATTACATTAGAGAGGACTTAGGTTCTCTCTTACAGGCCTTTGAACTTTTCAAACTTTCAATTAACATTCTAAAATTCAAAATATTCACTACTCATGCTATTTCCACATTTCTTTCACTTTAGAAAATGAAAACAGAAGTAGAATTTCACTGGTCCTGTAACAAGACATTTCTTAGTTGCCACAGAAATCTGTACATTGGAAGAGCAATCAATGTGTTATCTCCAGGACAGATATGAGCTTTGACTGTCTGTTTAAATTGTTTCTCAGTTGTAAAGCGTCCAGTGTGTTTAAAATATGTCAAGGCAAAGAAGAAGGAAGTAAACATTTCTTTTGTGTCATCAATATTGGTAGCCTGCCCCTCTTTGATCCAGAACTCTGATTTTTTTTCAACAGGTCTTTGAAAAACCGTGGATGCTCTTACTTTTTTGTAATCTATAATCCTAGTGGTTCCTTGATGGGAGTTTTTTGTTTGCATTTTAAACCCATCAATAAAAATTCAGGTTGATATGGGAATTCTACAACTCACCTCTAAAAAAAAAAAGTTCAAACAAGGCCAAACAAAACTAAAAGTAATGGTCCCAATTAACATCTTCTGCACACCCTACACCCCCAAGCATACTTTCATGAATTCGCTTTATACTTTTTACAATGCAAAAGACAGCTTCTGGGTAGAACAATTCAGAATATCTAATATCTGTAACATAAAAATATTGAATATTTTTATTAATAGAAAAAAATCTATCTTGCGTAAATATGATAAAGCCATCAAGTCTAAACATGAGTTATTGAGTGGGGCTAAGATGCCTTGCCAGAATCCCAGAGCAGTCACTATTCCATACCGTGTGGAATGTCTGAATCCTGATACAGTGGTGTAGAGACATAATGATCCCCATACTAGAACAAAGCACACGTGTACTATAGCTATTTTCAAGATAAAATACTTGTCACAAGCTAATAATTGTCTTTTCTATAGCTGCATATTAGTGAAAGAGGCTTGTTTACACATTCTATACTAACTGAAGCATGCCTTTTACAGAACAAGACCAAAATAATCAGAGAAAGACAAATTTAGTTTGCTTTCAGAGAACTAAAGCACAAAATTAATTATACTGATGACAGCCTTCTCTACAATCCCTCAAACCAATATGGAACTTCACAAGAAGCAGGCCATATCAAGACTACGAATAACTTGTCACTAGGTTTTTATTTACTCACTGAATAAAAATTTTCTTCTCCTCCCGGTTTGTTTTACTCTGCCAGGTAAGTCTTTCCCCTCACACACTATTCACTCGGTATATTTGTGGCACCGAAAAATTAAATAGCTTTTCTGAGGAGCACCTTAAATGCACATCTGCCTTTCAACATGACAGAAAGCAGACCGCAGACAACTCTTCAGCAAATCTCTTGCCATCTCCTGCACCGCAAGGACACACGGCCTGACTGTGGAAACAGGTACAGCAGTAACAGTGTTACCCGTGCTTGGAGAGACCCACAGTCAGAGAAAGGCAAATATTGCAGAGACTTCTACAGTGACTATGAACAGTATCCACTCCTAACTCAATCCTTCTCCTTTAACATAGCAGGAAGTTGTCTAGTGTATTTTATCCAGGTTCACCACCAAAATAGAATAATCCCACGTTACTATCCACAAGACACCTTTATTGGTACTCCTTCCACTAACCTGCCCGGAGAACACAGAAGCACAATTCCTTTCACTGTTCTTCACCTTTGGAGCTATTTCTGAGATAGATCTAGTAACCAACAGCACCTCTGACAATGAAGAGACAAACTTAAATAAGTGCAATTCAAGAATTTCAGAACTTTCCACGCTGTTCTAACTGATTTTTACTACACAGCATCCATGTAATTCTGGATTTTTGGCATGGTATTATAGCAGGAAGGACACAACAAAGAAGTACGACTTAATTCTAAAAAAATGTAGCTACAAAACAAGCAATTAGAATTTTATCTAGGTCAATGCCCCATCAAAACAATTGACACTTTAGAAGCATAATTCTGCTGACCTAAACACAATTTGACTACATTTGGAAGGCTTTCATTGCCTGCAGAAGGTGAATTAGTTGCAAGAAGAGGATGAAAAGAAACCCACTGAGTTAACTTCTGCAGTAGTAGGGAATTTAAAATATTTGATATTAATAATATGGACAGTACAAACAAGCAGTATTTTATCAGTTCCAATGATTAAATGATCCCAATGAGGCTGTCAGCTCTTTGAATGGGAGAAAATAAAATGGAAAACTAATGTTTATAGTATTGAGTACAAATTTAAGTAAGCAGATTTTATATCCTCATGAAAATTTGCTGTATCAAAACGTAATTTTCAAGTTCTTTATATTCCACAGGTCCACTAGAAGAAAGCAGCAAGCTAAACCTGCTCTTGAAGATATATTGGAAATGGCTGTTATTGCAGAAAATGGTACATGTACACACAGAAAAGAGTACCTGTAAATCAGCTGTGGATTGTGCTTCTCTCCAAGCATCCTTACAGCCACTGGACAGGAGCACAGCTCCAAGATTCAAACAAATAGGTCTAGCCCTGGGAAGTGAGATGTCTGGGGTAAAGAGAATGTGGACACGAGGCAGCTGAACTCTCACTGCCCATTAAACTCAAAGCTTTTATCATCAAGTGAAGTAAAATGCATAAAAAACCCAAACCCACTACTGATTCAGTAGAAGCATTACTGTGCAATACAGACACAGAGGGACATACGAGTGTCTCTATATGGTTTGAATTGTTAAATTGTGAAATTGTAGGCAAAGAATATACTGTGCTTCAGAGACAGAGGAATGTATGAAATACAAAGCCAGATAGAAAACAACAATTCACTTGCCAGCTGGGAGCCTGTGTTCTGGTGCATCCTGGAATGACTTTGAACATTATTGCTTGAATGCATGCTGCAGTTTATTGGATAAATGATTAGTTCAGGTCTCTGAATCTAAGCCTTCACACATTCTACAGCATTGTGGATTCCATCCACAATGTGCAATGGTGAGTTGTCAGCTGCTCCCCTCTACTCCACTCACTGATATATCAGAAAGGGAATGAACAAGACAGGTCCCAGTTATACACATCGGTTTTCTTACCACAAAAACCAATCTTGCGATCAACTACCTTTATTACACAAGTGACCGGAAGACAGTCCAGGAGAAGGAAAAAAAAAAGAGAAAAAAATACAAGAGCAACAAAAACACATTGATTTGGCTATCTGCAAAAAGTAGCTAGAAATGTCAGTGAGAGCAATCAACTTCCTTACGAAGGCATGGACATTCTACATTTTCTTCTGGTATTGTTTGCTAAACAAGATAGCTATAGCCATTATGACAAAACTGTCTAGGAATCAAAGCATAAGGGACTTACAGTAAAGTTTAGAAAAGCTTGTGCTTTTATTATTTGTTCATACAAGAACAGAAATATGAGAAGCTTTCATGCCACATGTGGTGCCAATCAGAGTTTAAACTTTAAAGAAAAAGTTATTGAAAAAATGTCTGCAAGTGAAACAACTTTGGAGAAGTAAAACTATAAGTCAATTAATTTTGGGCTGATTTTGAGCAACTGATTACCAACATTATACATTAACCTTCACAAAACTACGTGCCATATCTGGAGATTAACATTTGGCTTTCCAATCTCCTTTAGTTATGTCTGTGATAACTCCAATTGCTTTCCAGGTTCTTAAAAATGAGATGTTAACACAGCTAAAAATAAATACTGAAATAGCAGAATTAGCATGCCAGACACAGACAGGTTCCCAGAACAACTAGGCGTACAACGATATGCACTATTTGAAAAATATAAATGCTCTAGGCAAATTAGAAAACCTGTCCTAGCAAACAAAAGAACACTACATGGTGGGTTTTTCCAGTTGGTTTTTCAGGGTGGGGCCATGAGATGTAGGAGGCTTAAGGATTTTTTTTAATGCAGTTTGTATCGAAAATAAGCACTCATTTGTTACTATAATTCATGTTTCATCTGGCAAGTTTTGACCAATACGACTGTTTCTACAGCAAATATTTGCCTGCCACAAATTGAGTGAAAACCATCAAGATGCTGGTCAGCTTTACATCTTTTGCTTAAAGGTATAAAGAAACTGGAAATAATAATGGCAAGAAGTGATCCGTATTAGTAACTAAAGTTAGTACAAAACTATCTAAAGGAACAAAGCTTGAACATAGAGGAAATGTGAGATAACAGAGAAAACTGCAAACACACAGCTCAAGAATCCAAACAGACAGCACTTCACATATTGAGTCTGTCCTATACAGAATACACAAGACCTCTCCTTTTCTTGTGCCAGTGTGCTTCAGGAGCAGCACCATGACGTGCAAGTGAAAAACAAAGATTAGGTATTCTCATAAAAAACATAGCTGTGGTCCTCACTGGCCAGTCCTCAGATCTGATGATCTTTTTCCTAAATACATGCCAAGTTTGGGGGTTTTTTCCCCCCAGTCTCTGAAGGACCAAGGCCTTCTAGAAAACACAATTTTTAAGCAAGAATTGGAATTTCTTCTACAAATCTGCACATTTTTCAAAAAATGCATCAGTCAAATAAAGGAAAAAAGGTATTACCTTAAGTCATTCTATAAGCTGCACATAAATGGTAAAAAAGAAGATTTATATACAACAGGTTGAGTAACACAAACTAAATGAGCATTTGGAAACAATCTATGATATCCTTTCTAGCTCTGAAGGAAGCAGTCTCCAGTTACTGAGCACTAAGGATTACCTGACTACGAAGAGAGAGGAAAAACAGAGTGTAATCTTCTTGACAAGGATCACAGCTTGAAGAAGAATCTTCCAACTTCAACAAGGACAATCATCCAATTTAGTTTCAAAGTGTCACATAAAAAACTGCCAATCATTATTAAATCTTTCCATTGTTTAATATCACTGCAACTCCCAATCTCAATATCCTACCTAATTACATAACATATAAAGCAACAAATTAAAGGGTAGTAAGCCTTATAAGAGCTTCAGAAGACCATCCTATCATCCTTGCACACTCTTCTCCTTCTCAGTCAGTTTTAAGCAACCACTCAGCTTATCAAAACAGGAAGAAAAGGATCACAGTGATTGCTTTAGGATTATGGAGGGGAAAAAAAAGCCTAACTTGAAAAACCTCAAGAGAGTATAAACCACAAGACTACGCAGAATCATAGTGTGCACGGAGTCTGCATTAATGTCTTTACTGAGTTTTAACCCCGTTTCCAAATATTAACACGGATCTTTCTGGGGACAGGGAGGTTGGCAAAAGGAGTGGAACAGGCAGCTAGTTATAAATCCATACACTTGGATTCATTATGTTGTCTTCTGGTAACAGTATTTAATAGTATTTCAGAAAAAAAAAAAAAAAAACAAAAACAA